>JBBCBC010000087.1:0-201722 GCA_037126765.1 Stenogyne calaminthoides | reverse complement strand
TGTGTGTTCTCTCCATATTCCTAAAGGTATATTAGCGGCCATGCCTAACATGCCTATGACGAGTATCTTTGCAGGCAGAGGTTGCGGTCGGAGGTTTTTAGCAAATGCCGTTTTTGATATTGCAGCTCTGGCAGCAATTATGGCTGGAGGACATTTAATTATCACACCGGGTGGGGGTTGGAGTGCCTTTGCTACGAGAGGAAGGACGCGACTCACGGCTTGGTAAGACTTTGCAATCGGGCAGTTCCCGTTTTGTAACCACTCGTTGCTCGTTGCTTCATGTGCTGATTCACCTTTCTGAAATTTAAAACATTGAACTCAGTTAACTATTTGCATAAGCAGTTTTCACAACATCAAAAACAAATAAGCATCAAGACAAATATTTCTATGAACTTGGTTCATGGAAGTTTTACGGTGAGAATACTGTTTAGTATACAAAATATCACGGATTAGTGATTTAGAGAAGAATAACGCATAAAATCAAGTATTTTTTAAAAGTGACACTTTGTATTCTACAACAATATTACTTTGAAAAAGAAAGTTCACATGACCCTGGTTCACATGAGACACTCAAGTATTAATTCCACTATGCTTGGTTGAAACATATGCTCTCATCAATATGCATATTCAATATCTCAATTCTCAATAACATACTTTATAGTAATACAAATTTATTGAACTATTATTTAGAAACCAAACCAGTAAATAATTCAGCATATGAAACTAGAGAAGATAAGTATTATATTTCAGTAAATTTAGATTAAAGATGTCTATGGGCTGCAGAGGCTGAAGTAACGCTACAAATCGCAATATAAGCAGCCAAGTACCTTTGAAGAATTCGATTTCTTCTTTGCATTCTTCCACTTCTCAGAAAATGCATCAAATCCAAAAGGCCCTCCAAGGCCAAAGCCAGAGAGGCTAATGGTAGCTGCCTTTGCAGCCAACGGATTGAATTGAGCTGGTGACGATTTAGAAAGAGGCTTCTCGTTGCGAATATGTGACCTTTCAGATAGTGGAACAACACCATTCTGCCCATGGAAAAGCTTGAATGCCATATCAAAATTCGGACCATCCTCGAAAATTGGACCTTTCCCTTCCCTTATCTGAAAGGAGAAAAACAGAGAAGATTAGGAAACACAATTAGGTTAAGAAGGATACAAGTACGAGTATATGTAAACATTGAAAGAAAAAGACAAATGAACAACTTACAGGCATGGGGAAAGCCATTGTTGTTGAGAAGGAGAGGTTAGTTGGCTCATTGATGTTCCGCAAAAATGGGCAACGATCGATGCCCGGGTTTTGGTTAAAATCGGAGGATCTGCTGTCCATGTTCCCAAAGATAAATTCCATCCTATAAAAAATTGATCTGTGCAGGAATGAAACCAGTTTAGAAAATCGGAGTACATGATTTGAATTGGAAGAAACTAACTTGGGATAACAAATTCAAGATTACCCTACATTAATGCTTAAACTAACTCAATTCACATAAGGATAGTCATATGAAAAGAAGTATTTCAAAATAACTAGAGATGCAAAGTTTTCATAATCAACAAGTTATAAATCTAAAAAAAAAAATCAACAATCATCCATTATAAAACACACATCAGAATAAGCCGCAGGTTTCCTTTAATTCTACAGTTTTTATACCTTCCTTCATATCCAATCAATCTATGATAATCTCACACACACGAGTCACAAGAACAAAGCAGAAAATAGGCAATTGCAACACTAGCTAAAGTAACCGAAAATTAAACCCAAGTAAAGCATAAAAACACGGAATTCCACCGATCGGAACTTGATAAAATGCCCAAAAATGAAAGCTACAACCAAATCAACAAAGAAACACAAAAAACTAGATCATTACCTTCAAAACCTATGATAATCTCACACACACAAGTCACAAGAACAAAGCAGAAAATAGGCAATTGCAACACTAGCTAAAGTAAGCGAAAATTAAACCAAAGTTAAGCATAAAAACAGGGAATTCACCGATCGGAACTGATAAAATGCCCAAAAATGAAAGCTACAATCAAATCAACAAAGAAAACTAAAAACTAGATCATTACCTTCAAAACTTTCACAAGTAAATGCTGAGACGGAGTGCTGTAAATTAATCTCGAGGCAAAACTATAGATTGAGGAGTAGGTAATCAGAAGAAATGAATTGGGAAACTAATCCTACAAAAATTGGTATCTTTTAGAGAGAGAAGGGCGAGCGTATTAATGGCACAAGCCACAAGGCGAGTGCATGCCGAACGCCTACTTTGATTTCGACAATAATTCAGCGAATTTGGAAATAGTCAAACAAGCGGGCTGCAATAGAAAATACGCAAACAATGCTGGGTCAATATTTTGTAGCTGGCATTTTTCTAAAATATATTTTGGACCCCGATAAAAGATCTTTATTACCTTTTAACCCCAAAGTAGAAGTCAAACTAGTGTTGAACCAAAATGGAATTAGGTAGAATGAGAAATAAGAGAAAATAATTTATTTTGTGCCTTATATTTTTATATATGATTATACAACTTTGTGTTGATTTTGTGTGTGTTTTGAAACACTTAAAACAGCTTCCAGAAGCACTTATTTTCAAAAGTTGTGAGAGAAAACTTTGAAAATAAGTACTTTTAAAAGCTGTTTTTAGTGTTTCAAAACATCCCCTTTATATTACAGCATAAAATTAATAATATTCTTTTATATTATTCTTATATTTTGAGTATTTTTTCCTCTTTCCTTTTTTCCTGAAAATGGTAAACTAATTCTTACACTTATAAGGGAGTTGCTGAATGTTTTTCGTCCAACAAATAATTGACGCGGAAAAAGAAACCAATTATTAATTGGCAACTGTTTATTTTTTGGATTGTGACTTGTGAGAGGTAGCTTGTCACATTGAGAACATTTTGTCAAAAATTTAGCTATGTCATGTCAAAATTCAGCTAGTGGAAAAACTTGTCACATTTAGAACTTTTAGTCAAATTTAGGTGTTTACAACCACTATTCAATAGTGAAAAGCACTTTTAAAAATTATAAATTGTGAGGGGGCAACTTAAAAAAAAGTGTTTCTCATCCCTTCAATAGAGATTGCAAACACCCCCTAAGATCGTGAAAGTCGAATTTAACAGCCATGTAACTACTTTCTTTGTTCCCCAAAAGTATGTTCAATGGCTTAAAGTAGATTTTACGAAAAGATAGATTAAATTTATTTATGAATAACATAATTGATTATAAGTAAAATATAATGATAACATGAGTAATTAAATGATGATTGGACGAAGAAGATAAAAAACATTATGTCCATAGATGAACTTAACTTACCTTTTCGTAAACCAGTTTTATCTCTCTGAGCATATTTTTTAGGGACGGAGGGAGTAATTCTTTTGGGTCCGTATAGATGGCTAGCTACTCACTATAATGAGCTTACAACTTAACACAATTGGGCCTATGTTCCCCAATTGGGCTTTTTCTTTTTTGGCATTCACCAGAGTAATTGATTTTAGTAACAAATACACTTTCTAGTTTCTATAACTGTTAACACATTGATGAAATCCCCCCAACCCCCACCCACACCCAACCCAATTGAGTTTTTTAATCCAAATCTTTGTTTGATTTTCAGTACTTCTTACAATGAGAACAAAAGAAATAAATCAAGTAGAAAGAAAGTACAAAACTTGAAGAAGCTAATTAGCTTTCAAATAAGAAATCAGAGTAAATTTCAATCCAAGCTTTTCAGCCACAAACAAAACCAGCAAATAAGTGAAACCATCAACAGCTTAACACCAAGTCACTAGAAACTGAGTGAACACTTAAAAAAAGGTTATAAACTACTTCGGAGAAGATGTTGCTAATGACTAGAGAATACTGTGTGCAAATCTCATAAGAAATGTAGTGTTAAGAGGTATCAGATGGGTCTTCTGACCTTCGGTATTCGGGTTTAAGCTCATACGATCCTTGATTTGCCCCCTTGTTGTTATACACACAGAGACTCTTAAGCATATCTTTGAGAAATTGCTGCAGAGAATATCACCAAACTCTAGATAAGTATTAGATTCATCACTACAATCTCAGCAAGCACATTTGTTATGCCTATTTCTGAAAAATGGTTTGCATACCTCAGGCTGATCTGTTGTCTGAATCAGCTGTTTCAGTGTCCAATTAGGCTGTCTCTCAAAGAGCTTAAACATGATCTTCTCCATTTCATCAGGGGCTCTTCTTGTTCTCTTTGTTTCTAATCCCTTGCTTTGAACTTTTTTCTCCTATTTATTATGGTCATGAGCATGCAGCAAAAAATTAAATACAGTTCCAAAACACAATATTGTAAAAGGGCAAAATATGGATTATGATTAACTACCGTTGATCCAGTGGCTTTTATATCAAACGTTCCAGTCATGGGCCTCATCATACACAAACCGTTATCATTATCAATGACCTAATAAGATGCATGGGAGAAAAGATGCTAAATAGATAAAAGAGAAGAAGTCAAAGGTCACAATCACACACACACACACACACACAAATCATAGTTGAATGCAACAATTACCTGTATTTGTCTAGTTCTAGTCATATATTTATTTGTCCTCTCCCTGCATAGTTTACTATAGTCTTCAATGTATTCTTTATGGGGCTTCATGTCGAATTTATGTAAAATTTTCCCCGCCACAGAGGGCCTCCCTACATGCCACAGATTTAGCTCAGGAATCATAACTAATCAAATGAGAAGTCTTAAAAACATCACAAGAAAGAATTTTAGGTGAATGCATCAACTGATATCACCTGAACATGCAAACTTATCATCATTGCCGGAGAAGGTCTACTTTAACTCTTTGTATTACCCTTGAAAAATATTAACTAATTCATTTCCCTAAAATTGGGTAAGTTCCATCAACTTTATTCCTCCACTAAAAATACAACTCCTAAGGTGAAAATAGCAATAGCAGATGAAAATAGTAATCCAATATGAATCACTAGTAACTTTCAGAAAGAGAGTTATAACAGTGACCTTGAGATGACTCTGACAAAACAACCATAGGAAGAACATCTGTGGACATGTCCATGGAGAAGCGTTTGGGCATGTTTCTATCTCCAGTGTCAGCCAACTCCATAACAAACTGATAAAAAAGTTAAAATAGAGAGAGTTGGAAGAGAGTTAAAATAAGGATTACCATGCTAATTGTTTTACTTAATCTGGAACATACGACAGATTCAAAGAATGAATGCATGCATTTATGGATGTTTCGCTTCGCATGTAAAAAGCTTACTCAGTAGAATTATTTTACAAAATCGATCCACGCTTGAAGTGATGATATAGCTTCAAAACTGTGTTCTGTTGTTAGAATTGGGCTACTTCACACACATGAGAAAAAATATGTCAAAGTAACTGTAGCTTCTTTGTGCCGAAAAATACAGAATAATTCTTGAAAGTGCAATTTTTTTCTAAATTTCAGCTTCACTGAAAGAAACAAGAAAGCTTACAGGTGAGCATAAGCACTTTTTCCATAGAAAACAAATGATAAACATACTGTCAAATGATAATGACAATCACTGTTTAATACCATCTCAAAAGTAGGAGTTTCAATTTTCAACAAGAATGAAATCAGGCTGACAAATTAAACTCACTTCAAGATTAAGATCACGTAATTCGAAATTAAATGCACAAATTCACTGCTTCTGTAAATATAAGAGGGGTAGTTATTTTCCCCAAAAGAAAAACTACGGTAAAATAAAATGAGATTCTTAAATTTCGACCATATATACAGAGTAAATCTTCAATTTTAGGGAGAATAAGCAATAAACAGAAACAATGACGTGCATGCAAAATCACAACATGGATCAAGATAGGGATAAACAAATCATCACTCCAAAAGAGCCCTAAAAAAATCGAAATCGAAATCGGAAACAGCAACATATTCAGCGTGAATGTAAACACATTACACCTGTGTGGAGGAGGAATCGTCGTTCGGACGCAGTGGATCGACGGCGACGATGACCTTAGCGACGATTGGGCCGGCGGAGGCGTCGGGGGGCAAGAGCTGGGTGTGGCGGTTGGTGTGTTGCATGGCCTGCGCGACGACGGGAGGGCATTTCATCAGCCAGACGTGCCGCTCGGACCTGCCGGTTTCCACCTGGTAATTGTCAGTAACCGCGGCCGCATTGGGGTCTTTGTTAGGTTTCTCCGCCATGGAAATGGTGGTGGAGGTTTTTGGTTTGTCGCGGGGAACGCGAATGTGATTGGGTGCTGCATATCTGTTGATGGGTACTGCAAATATCAGAATTCACCAGAGGGTTGGGGGGTGGGGTGACCCGTGGGGAAATTATCCTCTGTTACATACTATAATGCATCTGTTTTGTTACCAATTTTAATATCTTCATATATTATCGGAGTTCCATAATATATATTATACGAGTTTTGTTAACTCAGGGGTGAAGAATCGTAAAATTATCAATTAAAAAGTTTTGAAAAAAAATTATTAGATCCTTTTTTTTAAAGAAACAACGGTTCGAAAATAAAAAAAAAAAAGCAAAAAGGTCCTTCATAAAAACTGAATGCTCGACTCAATAATAAAATAGCAACTCTCGCTGGCCTATGAACCACAACATTGGCTTCACGATTAAACCATTGTACTAGAGTATTAACAACTAAAATATCATTAATTGCATCCACCACAAATTTAGTATCCATGAATATGGGTTTTAGGATGAAGATTGTTGGGTTATGGAAAATTAAAGAGATCAATTTGAAATATATTCCAGCTTCTCGATTTTGGCCCACTATTCAATCAGAATAGGCCTTTAGGGTTTTAACTCAGTTTCACTTATAAGTATCTATATGTTCATTGTATTTATCATCACCGAAAATATTAGTAAATCTCCTGATTTGGTAGTGCCATCGGCCGTAGTCATTCTTAATGAACTGGGCAACTAAATCTGTGTTATTTAATTTCGTTTTTATCAATTTCATTATAATTGCAGTTTAAATTCTAACATGAATTAAGTTAAGAATTAGCTTTTCAAATTTCATAATTACACAAAAAAAAATGAAAATCAGAATTACAAAAATAGTTCAGTCCTAACACGTTGGCCCATCTGTACAGCAATAAGACTATGGCCCAGTAGGCTTAAGCCCACATACATTGGCCCATTTGTTCGTTAAAACAGTTAAACAAAAAAGAAGGGGCATCAGCAATAAGACTATGGCCCAGTAGGCTTAAGCCCACATACATTGGCCCATTTGTTCGTTAAAACAGTGAAACAAAATAGAAGGGGCATTCCGAGAATTGAACTCGGGACCTCTCGCACCCTAAGCGAGAATCATGCCACTAGACCAAATGCCCTCATTGATTCAGATTTTAATATTGAATATGAACATACAAGACAATCCATCAATCACCATAAAACTACATATTATTCTATCTCTTTTTTATTACCTGTATATTTTTCCAACATTAATTAATGTGACATCAGAGAACTCATGCCCTTAAAAAAAACATGTATATATATTCATAGAATTCTAGGTTTCAAAGTCTTGGACTTTTTTATATGTGTCACTATATGATCTAGGTGTATAAAATGATTTATATCATGAAATTATCCTTGAACTAATTATTGTATAAAATAATTATACACTGATTACCAATGTTCAATAATAGTTACATTCTCATTTTATCATCTACTGTTTATTATTAGGACCTTCTAGATAGGATGGAATTTTGCAGTTTCAAATGAGGTGTGCTCTTGAATTATATGGAATACAAACTACAAAGTAATTAATCATGAGTTTGGTTACCATTTGCCTAACACATCCAAGAATTGTCTCCTTCTATGACCACCAAGTTATTATCAAAATTAGGGTTGAACCGTTATGCGTTAAGTCACACTTTTTCGTTAGGCATTATCTCTCACCGAGGCATACAATTTATGATCTTTAACTTAACATTTTGAAAATGGTGAATATAGATTTGTTCTAACTTTTATAGTTGTACCCCCTTTCATGTGCAAAAAATGTAACGATGATGTGCATTTATTTCATCTTCAATAGTTTTTTTTTTTTTTTCTAAAGAATGTCGAGTAAGGAGAAGGAAAATCAAAGTGCCAATATATAGTGTATTATTAGGGGATTAGATCACATGTTTTATAATTAAAGTTTTACTTCGCATTTCATAATATGGATGAATGACACGTGTAATAATAAAAAATATTTAACAAACAACCATAATATGAGTTTATATGTTAAAAATTTATTAATTGGTACGGGTAATCGAACCGATTATTAGAAGGCGGCTGGGTGTAGCCCAATTCTAGAACAATAGTGACATGTCCACATGTCATGTAATTGCGTTAAAAAATCAATTATTTAATTTCTAAGTTAATTTATTATTTAATAATTACTGTATTTATTATTAACAACCTGACTACAAAATAGACATGCAAACCACTCTTCGAAATCATTATATCCCGATTTTCTTGTTGAGTCATTGACTCAAATAGGAACCTTAATGAAGCAACATGGAATTGGACACAATCTAGTGGATATCTTAAAAATTGGCGAAATAAATTTGAAAATTTTAGAGAAAAATTGATTATTAAGTTAAGATAAAAGAAAACATAACTAGAGAATAGATGGAGGAATGACAATTGTCATGTTTCAACTGTTGTTCGATTTTCCTATTCCACTTTTCAGAAGAGTTGATGTTTTAACCTTTTTTTTTTTAACACATGGACCCATGATATAGTGATATGTTGAATACTTTTTATTATTCCACGTGTTTTCATCTATATTATGAATATTACAATATACTTCTGAAAAAACCCAATTGTAAATTAGGTGGTCTCATTATGTTGAACGGTTCGATTTTCCTGTTCCATTTTTCGTATTTCATGATATTTCACCCTTCTAGATTTCTAACGCATTTTAATATTAGTAAAAGAAATTTGTGAGAGACATGTTTGCTACCAAAATTAGTTCCATTTTTTTCAACTTTATTAGTTCAATTTGATTTTGTTCAAACTTCCCAACAAATTATATTATGTTTTCGGTGTATTGCATAGTTAAGCTGAAAAAATCTATCAAAATTGATCTAATCAATGGAATGGTCACCTTAAATTATAGATAGAGATATGTGCCAAATGTTCTAACATTAGTTATCAAAGTTAACATTGCGTAACTATATTGTATGTATCTTCTATAAAGTAGGTCTAACATACCAAACATGTCACGGGATAATCCTAGGCGTGGGCCATGCTACTATTTGACTTATAAAAATATGTATACATGATTGTAACATACTAACATCCCAAATCTAGTCTAATTTCAACTATATTTTTGCCAGATATTCTGCCCCAAAACACGTATATATATATAGTACACAAATGGAAATAAATTAAAATACTAATTACCATAAAAGATAGAAAATGTATAGTACCCCACCTTCACAACTTGATGTTTTATCTTATACATGCATCTGGAAGAAATCCAAAAAACTAGCTAGAGCCATCAACATTAAGTATTCCTTCACATTTTTTAAGTGAAAAACCCACCAAATTCTTTTCAAAGTTTGAATCTTTAATATCTCCCTATGTATATATTCCTCACTTATGCTCCAATTAAACTTCAAACTTCACCAAATTCAATAATTAGATATGCATAACACAATAGAAGAATTGGATGAATTGGAAGAAACACTTTCTCTAAGTGATCTTCCATTATATAGTAATAATGATCAAAGTGCTGATTGGGATCAACATTTCTCATTAGCCTCCAATTCCTCCCAACAAGACTATTTTGAGTTCTTTAGGCAAGATCTCAACCCTTCCTCCACCGCCGTTCCGCCGCCGGAAAACATAATCTTCTGTGGTAAGCTCATCCCTTACAAACAACCACCTACAATTGAGACAACCAACAAGAGAAAAAATTATTGGCAATTTTTTAGATGGAAAATCCCAAAGAGACAACAAGTTTCCAAGAATGGTTCCAGAGGTACAACTACAACCAGCACAATGTACAACACGGATAAGCTTGGGAAATGGCACGGTAAAATGTCTATTTTTACCGCGTCATCCTCGGTGAAAGGTAAATGGCACTTTTTTATGTTTGGGATTTCAAGATTTTCACCGGTGGTTGAGTTGAGGGATATCAAGAGAAGGCAGGGGAGCCTCCGCCGTCAGCCTCCGGCACCGCCGCCGCCGGTGTTTGGGTCTCCAAATTATGATGAAAAAGTGATTAACAATGATAGAGGGTGGGAGTTATGGGGTTTGATAAGGGCACTCAGCTGCGGCGGTAACCACGGGAGTTGAAAATTTTAAAATTGAAGTACTATATTAATTGTTCTATAGTTTCTTTCTCAAAAATTGTTACCATAGTTGAAAATTTTGAATATATGGTGTTCAATTTTTCAAAGTTATTTAAGGCCATGTAAATATTACTACTAGTTGAGATTTTGAGAATCACTTTTACATGTCAACTGAGAGTTGTTTTTGATGATATATCACATATCATAATATGATTAAATTTGGTGATATATAACATTACAGGGTTAATATCAATTTGTAACTCATACTAAGATATTTTATCAGTTTGCAAATTATATACTATATAAAATTGATGATCAGTTGCTACATAAAAAATCTTATCAACTTGATCGGTTAACCTATATATTATATAGAGGATGTGTGTAATACATGTCATAATTTCATTGAGTTGATATTTTTTAATTATAATGTATAATTTATTATGAGCAAATCTCAAGTGCATCAAGTGTATCATGCAATCCAAATATAATTCAAGAACTCACAAGAAATTGTGTCATTTTAAGCAATAGAATGAATTGTACAAATTTGAGATCAAAAGGACGAAAAATGATCGTGGACGAAACGAGGATGAGTTTATAAATAGTCTAACATAAAAATAAAAGTTCATTTTTGTCACAAATTTTATAATCATTCTTTTTTAGCCAAGAGAATATATTTTTTTCCAACTTTACCCCTTTTTTATGCTTTCATTATTTAAATTCGTACCACTATATATATATATCTCGTACCAACATTATTTCAGTCTGTACCACCCTTCAATTAACTCTATACCACTATTACTTCAATCCGTAAATATTGTTCCAGTCCGTATCACCATTCTATTAACTCCGTACCACTATCAGTTTCGTACCACACTTATTTTAACCCCGTACCACTTTTATTTTAACACCGTACCACCATCATTTCAACTCGTATCATAATTTAATTCAACTAGTACCATCAATTTTAAATTTGTACCACAATTATTAATTTTGTACTACAATATATTAACCCCGTACCACGATTTAATGAAGCATGTACCACCATTTTAAAAAAAATTGTTGACTTCATTAAGGGTATAATTGCCCAAAAAATTATTCATTTGGCTAAAAAAGAAGCAAATAAAAAACTTTGATAAAAAAGAACTTTTTAAATGAGAAAACTTTGATAAAAAAGAACTTTTTAAATGAAAAAACTTTAATAAAAAAGAACTTTTTAAATGAGAATGGGCTAAAAATGGGGTTTTCTCTTACGTAGTTCAATTACATATAATTCAAAGAACTAACAAAAAATTGTGTCATTTTAGCATTGCAATGCATTGAACAAATTTGAGATCAAAAGAACGAAAAATGGTCGTGGACGATATTTTTTTGTTTTTGTTCGAAACTGCTGTTGAATAACTTTTTACTAGTTCAATGATTATAATCCAAGAACTCATAAAAAATTCTGTCATTTTAGATATTAGAATGAAGAGTGGGTCTCCTGTGCACCAAGTGCACCAATTCAAATTGGTGCACTCTACACCTTAACTCCTAAATAGTGAATTCTAAATTACATATGAACCATTTAGGCCGGGTGAACCATGAACCACTTGGGCCGAGTGAACCATGAACCACTCGGGCCGGGTTTCGGATCGGGTTGGGTATTTAAAAAATAAAAAAAAATTAAAACTGAAATTAAAGTTAAAACAAAACCGAAACTAAAAAAAAATAAAAATTATAACACGAATTTAAATAAATTGGGTAGGATAGGGGCGAGTGCACGTATTTTTCTAAATCCGTGCACCTGGTGTACTTGAGACCTACCCTATAATGAATTGTACAAATTTGAGATCAAAAGATGAACAATCTGAAATTCAGTTGCACAGAAATTTGTAAAAGGAGAACATGGAAAAAGGGGAAGAAAGGGTATAGTTGGAATCTTACTAAAGTGGATGCATTTATTAATTATACGGGTGTTAATAACCTAACTCTAATACTCTCTCCGTTCTAATTTTGATTGGCTAAATACTGTAAATATGGAGATTAAGAAAAAGTGAAAGATAATAGTATTAAATGGTGTAAAATGTGTAAAGTGAGTTTGGTAGAGGGAAATAATAATATTAAATAGTATAAAATGTGTTTGGTGGAGAAAAAAAATAATATTATTAAATAATATTGAAAGTTGTTTTGTTACCTTATTAGGAAATAGCCAAACAAAATTAAGACAACCATTTATGAAAAATGGCCGACAATTATCCCGATCAGGATTCCTGTTACACAATAATGTTACATCTATTGTTACATCCTTTAAATTTGCGACATGTGTTGATCTTAAAATATCTATACATATAAGAATAACACCCTAACATAACTCTTTTTTTTATTTAGAAAATTATATTTATTTTTAGCAAATAATTAATTCCTTTCAAATTTCATTCCAAAAAAATCTTATAAACATATTTATAATTAATTAATTTAAAATAACATATATAGATTAAGAAATAATTACGTTTGCTAATTTCATGGAGTATGTATATTATAAGCTTAATAAAGATATATAAGTCTAAATTTAATAAAATAAAAATTACTAGAAGAAAAAAAACTGACTAACATATGTTATATAAAAAAAATCATTATTTAAAAATATTATAAATTTATACATATAAAATTTATACGTGTTAATATAAATTTTGTATGTACTTATAATTAAATTTGGTGTAACTAATATACATTTATATGTAATTAATAATTGTAAAAGATTAAAAAACATTATAAAATTTGTAAAAATATAAATATTTACCTAGTAATAACATAATAATAAATTAAAATTAAAACTTATGTTATATAATTTATTATGATATTATAGAAGGAAAAAAGTGTACATTATGAAACATAATAGTAAATTATAATTAAAAATTACGTTGTAATAATAAAATTTATAAAGTTTATATTTTTATATCATATTATAATTTTAAAATTAAGTTATAATATTTTTACGTAATTTATTATGATATTATAGTTTAATTATAAATTTTATATCATTGTCATATTATAATTTAAATTTTATTGGAGTTTAGATTTATATGATAGATTAAGTTATAATATTCGTATTCATCAATTAAGCTTATGTTAATACGTACTCATTAATTAAGCTTAAATTAATTACTTGTAAAATAAGTTCTCATTTTTTCATTTTATATAATTATCATTAAATTTAAATTAATTAATTATAAATATATTTATAAGATTTTTTGGAATGAAATTTAAAAGGAATTAATTTTTTCCTAAAATATATATAATTTTCTAAATTGAAAAAAGAGTTATGTTAGGGTGTTATTCTTATATTTATAGGTATTCTAAGATCAACACATGACACAAATCTAAAGGATGTAACCGGAGATGTAACACCATTATGTAACAGGAGATCCTGACCGCAATTATCCCAACAAAAAAGGTGGGTATTGGGTAGAGCCGGCAATTTGGGCCCGGCCCGGCCAACCCGAGCCCAAGTATGGGCTGGACTAAAAAATTAGAGGCTCGAAAAGAGCCGAGCCTATTTAGCCCAGCCCAATTGCCCACGTGCCTAATGGGCTTGGGCCAATTTGGCACGACGGGTCATGGGCCGCCCGTTTGGCCCAACAATTTTTATTAATTTTTTTTATTTATAATTCTTTATACAAACTATAAAGACTAAATAAATTCTTTTTTTTTGTAATTTGTCAAATACGAGTTCTTTTGATATAATTAACAATCATAATCAACAAGATAATACTCAAGTTAATGTTGTCATGTACGTAAGATTGTATTTTAATAACTATAATTATTATTATTATTTTTTAATCAGAAAATAAAGTAAATTGGTAAGGGTAGAAAAACACCAAAAAGAATTACAAAGAAATAATGTAATTTTGTAAAGTAAATAAAATAATTAAATAAAAAAATCATGGATTGGGCCGGCCCGCGGGCCCGTGAGCCCATACTGGGCTGTATTTCTATAGACCCGACTAGATGATGAACCGGCCCGACCCAGCCCATGAACATAACTTGGCCCGATGGGCCGGGCTGGGTGGCCCGTTTTGCCAGCTCTAGTATTGGGAGTGTATTTATTTGGGCCCATTTGTAACAAACTTATGAATTCTGAGCCCAGCCCGACCAATATTTGGGCCCTAATTTGACCATTTTGGCGGGAAATGCTTATTTTCTCTCCTTTGTAACATCAGTGATCACTGATCGAGGGAAATTGCTTCTCTAGTCACATACCTAGAAGAGAAGATAACAATAATGTCTCCGACGGAATCGAGCCGCCGGCGTACCCGCGGCGCAACTTCGTCGGCACGTAAGGATGCACTTGAGCGTCTCAAGGCTATTCGTCGGCGGCGGCCGTCGGGAGATGAACGATGGCGGCTTCCAGGTGAAAATCGAACAGCCAATTTACGACACAGTAGATGACGATGAGTATGAAGTTCTCGTAGCTAAGCGCCGTGAAGAAGTGAAGGGTTTTATAATCGACAACAATGGTTTAGGATACGGCGACCAAGGTCAGGAAGAAGATTGGTCAATTTCTGGGGCAGCAGTATCCTCCGAAGAATCTGAAGGCGATTCCGATAGGACGAAAACGAAGAAAAAAAATTGTAATTCGGAGAAGAAGAGTGCTAAAAAACCATCTGCTCTGGCATCAACGGCGGCTTTGATGGGTAAGCAAAGGATCTCTAGTATGTTCACTTCATCTGTATTTAAGAAAGGCATACCGAATAATTTCTCATGCAATAGTATTGTTGATGATGTGATTGCTGAGTTTGCCCCTGATGAGAGTGATAGAAAGAGGAGAAGGAGAACTGCTTTAAATGTTTGCCCGGTTAAGATTGAAAAGTCTGTTGATAGTGATAATTATTTGCGTGTTTGCCCTGTTAAGATTGAAAAATCTGTTGATAGTGATAATTATTTGCACATCGCTGGATGTGGTACTAATTCTCAAGACATGATAAAAAATGAGGAAATAAAAGAGAATAGTGAAGAAAGGTTGTTGAATGAGTCTGAATTAAAACAAGTGGATAAAAAGGTGTTTTGTCTCAATGCGAAAACTGATGAGGTGAAAGATCCAGCTCTTAGTGCTATTGTAGGGTGGCAAGCTGTGAGAGGTGCAGGGATTGATGGGTCTGGGCCTCCGGGAAATCAGAGCAAGGAAAAATTGGATTTCGAGGTGGAGTCTGATGGATCATTGCCCTTCTACATGCTTGATGCACACGAGGAGATTTATGGTGATAATGCTGGGAATGTTTATCTATTTGGAAAGGTACCATGTAACATACATTGTTCTTATTGCAATCTTATCAATACAAACGTGGTTCTCTTCTAATCCTACTATTAATCTTACACTGTTATCTGTTTTTTTTTAAGGTGTAAATTCTTATAGCACTAGACTGTAATATGTACTCCTGATTCTTGCATGCTCCTAGGCGAAGCCCTTCTGCTTTATATTAGGTTTGTCCATTGCAACTTGTAAATACATGACTATAATCTTCGTAAATGTTCTAAGGAGTTTTATATTCTTTTTGAAGTACAGTTATCCTTATCTGCTTTATGCTATTTAGTTGCACCCAAATGTTCAAGACAAAGAATGTGTTTCAGTCAAATGTTCTCAAATGACAAGTCTCTTATGCAACCACTATAAATGTTGCCTTCTTCTTCTTTTTTATTTTTTCCTATTCTTTTGGGTTTGAGGGGGAATTTTCAAATTTGGCATCTGATGATGGTTTCGTGATTAAGGTCAAATCAGGAGCTGCATACCACAGCTGCTGTGTGGTTGTACAAAATATGTGGAGATGCGCATATGCAATCCCAACAGTTCCCTACCTGCACGATGGCACAATTACTGAACTAGAGAAAAAGGTTGAAGAGTCTCGAATTTCCCTCATGGCTTGTAAGGATACAATTGCAAAGCAAGGGAGAGATGGTGAGAAGTCTCAAATGGCATCCATACATCTCAAAGACACAATTTCAGAGCTAGAGAAAGATTTTGAAGAGTCTCAAACAGCATTACGAACTCGACTACATGTAATATGGTGTTATGTTGTACTTAAGAATTTGTTATGCATCTCATTCTTTCGTTGATAGAGTTTCTTTTTCTCAGGAGTTGGCATCAGGTTTGAAGGCTGAAATCTCAAAAGAGTTGCAGGAAAGACGTGTTGTAAATTTCTGCATGATGCCTGTTAAGGTTGGTAGAAAAAATGCACCAGATCACCGAATGATATCATCTGTTCCGTTTTCAGTGTTCCACTCCATGTTCCATATTGTGGATGCATGACAAGTGGAAATTAAAATATTATTCAATGGCCCACCATAATCCTGGGTCCATGTGTTAAAGATCCAGAAAGTGAGATATATTTGGAACATGAGAAAATGACACAGAGGAATGGAACTGCCAGATCACTTGTTTTAACTAAATGATGGAAGTTCACAAAATTGACTTCTTGATTTCTGTTGGTTAAATAAAGTATCATTGTATTTTGCTACTATCCTGCAAAATTGAACTCTGAAAATTATGTGCTTGTCTTCTAGAGAAATTATGCATTTGAGAGATCAGACATACCTCATGGAAAGAACTATGTCCTCAAGATCAGTTATCCGTTTAAGGTGTGCTAAAGCTCATTTACATTCTCAAATCTCAGCATACGCATTAGTAGTTTGGTCAAGAAAAACTTGGGGAATTGGGCTGCAATGGTTTTAAACACTTGAGAATGGGGATTGATCTCAGTCATACTCAACCACTTTCAGTTCACATCAGCGGTCTTTGTCCTTACAGGATCCACCACTTCCATCAGATCTCAAAGGAAACCATTTTCGTGCTTTGTTTGGAACTCACAATAGGTAAAATTTAATACTGCCTCCTTTAGTCACTTTAATAGCTGGAATATCCCCTAATAATAGTGCACAATAACTGATCAGAAATTTCTTTGATTATCTGGAGAGATGATATTCAAGAATATTCTTTCGACTAATTCACCAGATGTAGTTTCATATAGTATCTATCTTCATGCTTCAGTGTGCTCATGGTTTAGATAAGTCTTCTCTCTGATCTTGGTGAGAAATTCCCGAGTTTTGGTTAAATTTAGTTTCATGTTGAATTTCTTTGTGATGAAAGGGTACATATATACTAATATGAGCTAAAGAAGGATTTTAATGATTGATGTTGTATGCAGTGCCTTTAAAAAAGGAAGGGACCATTTTGAGGATTAAAAATAGGAAATGAGTGAAGGGACCATCTTGGCTATCCATCTCAAAATTATTCCCGACCCTCTCTACAAGCTTCTCCCATCTCAAAATTTCCAGCAGATTCTAAACGTGTAAGGCATTTTAGACCACTCCTTTTTGTGTTATTTAGAACTGCTGTGTACGCAGTGTAGTAGTACTTCATCCAAGCCCAAAACAGTTATTTTGTAAATCTGTCTTTTGTTTTTATAATCCAGAGCTTCAAAATTCGAAGTTAGTTATTGATTTAAATATCTATACTCTTTGACAAAATGCTTAAGAGTCAAATGCTATTGAATAATTTAAACTAACAACTAAGTGGAAGTCGGACATAAGTAAGAATTGATGGTTTATAAAATATTGTACGATGTACATTCATTTAGTTGACCCATATAGAAAAAGTTGTAATTCAAACAAACATTTTGTTTTCGGGTAAGAAGGAGTAATTTCTTTCTTTCACGTTCTAAACAGGTAAGCTGGTGCAAATTTGAGGTTACTGTTGATGTCCCCAAGGATATTCAAGTTTCAACTTCCTCGAAGCATGTTTCTGAGATTCCTCCAGTAGTAGTTACGGCAATAAATTTAAAAACTATCATCAATGAGAAAAAGAACAACGAAATTGTCTCTGCTTCTGTCGTATGCTGCCACGGGGCTAAGGTATAGCATATGAAGTCTTGCTTGCTTGATGCATTCATTCATCGATAACACCTTTTCTTTTTCCCTAACTACAAATTCTTGTTTCTGGTTTAGTTTTAACGTAAAAAAAATTGGTTTAAAGGATCTTTTTTCCATTTTCAACAGTTTTCATAATTTAAATAAATAAGTTTCATTGTTCCCTGTAGTGGTATCAAATATTTCCTTGTAGAAATGTATCAAAATTGAGCTATCACTACTTTCTCTTTTTGAGAAAGAAACAAAATTTTATTTAAAAAATGGGACGAAAGACCCCTCAACAGTACAACAGAAATGCAGAAGGTGTAAAAGAAAAATTAAAAAGTGTAACACCAACTCCTAGCTACATCCGACAAAGACAAGCTATCACATTCTTTCTTAACTCTTAAGGTCGTCTGTGCACAACTGGTTAATTTTATTCTTAGATAGTTTTCTGGTTGATCAGGCAACAACTCTATTATAGATTTATATAACAATAAACCTAATAACGACTGAGTTCTTAATTTTCCAGATAGATATTCCCATGGTAACCTCAGATTGGGCCCGTCCAGGTATGCTTTGTCATTATACTGTCGTCCGTAAACTTGAAGGAGACATCATGTTTCCACTGGGTTATAAGAAGGATGCTGTTAAAAAAAGTCAAAAGGCTGGATCAGATGTTCTCTATGTAAGCAAGTAAGTTTTGTTGCTAATTGTGTCAAAGACTTGATTCCGCCTTTTCCAGTTTCTTTCACTAATTTTTTTTTTTTTTTTAAATTTACAACGATATGTTCAATGTGTTTATAAATTATCCTTTCAGCGAAAAGGCTCTATTAAATTGTTTGATGACTAAGTTGCACAAACTGGATAGCGATGTTCTAGTTGGACACAACATATCTGGGTTTGATCTGGATGTCCTTCTTCACAGAGTCCAGGTATTTATGTATCCTTTGGCACTGCGGCACTTTTCAAATGATATTATGAATTTCTGGGCTTCACCTTTTTATTACTTAGATCTACACTTGGGGATATTTTTTGCACTTCAAAAGATTCAACACTCAAGCCTGCTCACTTAGCTTTTTAATAATCAACCCTTGTTGACATTAGTTACTATTTCTTAACATGTTTTTATTTGAGTCCAACTGTATTATCTGCTGGCTCATTGCTAAGTTTTTCTGTGTGCGGACTCATGCAGAGATTATGCTTTCAGAATGCCTCACTTGTTGACAGTATTGATTGGTCAAAAATAGGCCGTCTCAGGCACTCTGCCATGCCAAAACTTAATAAAGGAAGCTCAGTGTTTGGTTCAGGAGCAAGTCCAGGAATAATGTCCTGCATTGCTGGTCGTCTCTTATGTGACACTTTAATTTGTTCACGTGACCTACTAAAAGAGGTTGGTTCAAGTGTTTTCTTTTTTTGGTAATTCATATAGTCTGTTGTTGATTATCACTTTTACTCTTTCCAGGTTAGCTACTCATTGACACAACTAGCAAAGACACAGCTGAATAAAGACCGCAAGGAGATCACTCCACATGATATTCCCCAAATGTTTCAGAGTCCTGAGTCGCTTATGGAACTTGTAAGCCCTCCCGTTTCTTTGATATTTTGATCTTGTCCTTTCAGCTATTAGTGTGGCTCTGAGCGACAAATCTTAGATTGCTGATTAGTGGAAGGCATACGACAGGTAGGCCACTGGAAACTTGAATTTAAGTGGTCAATCAAAGAAATTCTAGATTTGGATTAAGTGAAAGTAATGTGGTTGGTGAACAAATATCCTTGTACCCTTCCTCGCAAACAGCAGGAATGATCTCCGCGATGGTGAAAGTTTTTTCCTAATTTACTCTTATCTGTATTAGTTTACATGTAATTTGAATCTATATAATTGGCACTTATTCACTATTCAAGAAATTATCAATTTAAGGGAGTACTAGGTAGTCTAGGTTTGTGATTTGTTCCTCAAAACTTTCTTACAAGATTTATTTTGAACTGGAGGGAGTTTTATTTTCTTGTTGGGGTGGTGGACGATGTATCAACTGAAACTACTTATCCGATGATCTGCGTTATATGGTCACTCACTTTATCACTGTTTGCAGATAGAGCACGGGGAAACTGATGCATGGTTGTCAATGGAACTCATGTTTCATCTAAGTGTTCTTCCCCTCACGCGTCAACTAACTAATATTAGCGGAAACCTTTGGAATAAAACTCTCCAGGTGAAGTTTTGTATTGAGTTAGAATGATGTATTTCACTTAAAGATGGCAAACTCTGAGAACGTGTGTTTTTTTCAATTCCAGGGTGCGAGGGCTCAAAGAGTAGAATATCTCTTGTTACATGCATTCCATGCCAAGAAATTTATTGTCCCAGACAAGAAGTTTTCTTCACACTCCAAAGATACTACAAGGACGAGAAAACCTGGCTTTGAGTGCAATGGGATAGATCCTGATGATACAATTTGTGATAATGAGCTTCCAGAGAATCATCATGAGAAAACAAAGAAAGGACCTTCTTATACTGGTGGATTGGTGCTGGAGCCAAAGAAGGGACTATATGACAAGTATACATTACTTCTGGATTTCAATAGTCTTTACCCTTCCATTATTCAGGTTAGTTATATTTAGTTACTCTCTTTGGACCCCTTTTTTGCACGCTCCCAGTCATCTAATTGAAATCATTGTAATTTATTTTATCTTTTAAGATATTTAATCATCTTTTTCCCTTTTTTTTTGTGTTTTGCAGGAATATAACATTTGTTTTACTACTGTTGAAAGATCTAATGATGGACCTGTTCCCCATTTACCATCTCATACAAGGACGGGAGTTCTACCAGAGGTAAACCATCTAATTAGGCATTGAGAATTGCATCTCTAGTATAACGACAGGAGATCAGTAGCCCCGTTTTTAGCTTGCATTTAACTATTATTTTTTTGCTAAAATACAACCAGTATCTGTGCATTTTTTAGATATAAAAACCTACATACATTGAAATATCCAAAATTGGGTGAGACCAGGATTGCGAACTCATGCTAAGCATGCCATTTATGTAATCACATTTGTATAGAAATAGAAGCATGGTATTACTATAGTTCTCAGTAGAGACATGTCTTTTCCGATATGAATTTTGTCAGCTCTGTTTAATCCATAAAACCATGAAACAACTGCAAATGATTTAGCAAATTTATGCACGTTATAAAATGTAGAAGAATGCATTGCAGTAACGTTACGGAAATTCAATAATGCCATAATTTTTTTTTTTCATGTTTTTCTTTTAAAGGTGAAAGGTTCAATCTTTGTCTACTGCTAATCCTACGGTGATGAATTCAAGTGACCATCAGCTTTTTTTTTTTTTTCTCCTTTTTTGTTTTTGGTTTAGTTGCCAATTAATTCATCATGTTATTTCATACAGACCACTAAATCTGCTGAAACATTACTATTGGTTATCATTTCTCTTCATTAATGAAAATCTTTATACAAAATATGGATATGTTTCTCTTACATTATGATTTTTCTTCTCTATGCACAGCATTTATCTTAATCACATGCAAACTAAAGGTTATAATAGTCTGGTGTGTTTATCCTTTGTCACTTCTTATCTTAAACATTTGTGCCTTTACAATGTTTGATCATTTACTTGTAACACTGAGAGTGTTCCATGTTAAATCCATTTATCACTGACCTAGTAATTTGTCCTAGCTCAAATACTGTCGTCCATGTCTCTAGGCAGTGCTTCTAAAGAGACTAAATTAGCTTTGTATCCCATCTTGATCTGACTATATCTTTTTGATCTATATGCCCACAAGTTCCTTATAGGAATCATTACCCTTTTTAAGTGTTACACATCAAGACAATTTTATCTTTTGGGAGAATGTACTCTGGATCTCTTTTCAATCTTCCTTTCCTGATTTTTCATCACTGGGGCAGGTGAAGTATTAAGTTTTAAACAAGTTATTGATTAGCCGATGTCCTTTGATTCTTAAATTGTTTGTGCATTGAAGAAAATAACTGCATCTTGTGCAAGTGCTGTCCAATGAGAGAATTTTATTTGGTTCTCATTTTAATCTTCCTCTCCTGATTTTTCATCAATCTTGCACTATTAAGCAATTATTGATTAAGCCACATCTTTTTGATTCATAGAATAACATAACTGCATTTTGTGCAGTTGCTTAAGAATTTGGTGGAAAGAAGAAGAATGGTAAAAGCATGGTTAAAAAAAGCTTCTGGTCTCAAAGTTCAGCAACTTGACATACAGCAACAAGCTCTCAAGCTGACTGCAAATAGGTGTGTACTCTGCTCACTCTATTTTATTATGTCTATTTCTTCTATTGGTTTTTTGTTAATTTGTTATTCATTTGTTCAACTAATTTTGTATGCAGCATGTACGGGTGCCTGGGATTTTCCAACTCCAGGTTCTATGCAAAACCCCTGGCAGAACTTATAACCCTACAAGTAAGAAATTTGGTAACTAGTTAGTTAGACTTGAAGATGCTATTAACTAACTTGTGTATTCTTTTTTGCAGGGAAGGGAGATTTTACAGAGCACTATTAATCTTGTTGAAAATACACTGAATTTAGAGGTTTCACATAATTGCTTTTATTTTCTAGTATTTATGTGAACTTTTCTCTTTTAATTGCTACCTGGACCCCCTAAACTGGTCTTTTTTTTTTTTTTTAATATAAGCAGGTTATCTATGGTGACACAGATTCAATAATGATTTATAGTGGACTTGATGATATAGGAAAAGCTAAATTGATAGCAGGGAAGGTCATTCAGGAGGTATGTTTTGAATCTATATTGCTAATTGTTGTGCCCGTATGTAACGCCATCAGGATTAAGGTAACTTTAGCTTAACTGCTTAAGTTGAAGGACCTGGAGGGGATTAAGGGGAGCGACCAGCGGTGTCCTCATGCAGTCAGCCGCTGGTCGCCCAGCGGCCAGAGGCCATCTTGCTCCATGGTCGCTGGTCGATTACCTAACAGGGTAGGAACCTCGATCCTCCCGCCTGGTCGACCAGCGGGCATAGCTCTGCTCGCCTCTCCTGACATCTGAGCAGAGGATCCGTCTTGACGGGGAAACAATTTTTTGGCCATACTGACGTGACGGGGCAGTTGGCCTAATAAGGAAGCAAATCAAGCAATTGTTTAGCAAGGTGGCATCCCTCATTGGGCCACCTTGACTGATGGCACTGTAGATAAGTCTGGTTTAGGCAGCCTAAGTACCACACATTGAATGCATGGGTAGGGTTAGAGGGGTGCAAAGCAAAAGTCCCTAGTTTGTAACTATAAATATGAGCTTCATGGCTCATAAAGACCATGATTATTAATGCAAGAAACATACAAGTTCATAGCATTTATTAGTGTTCTTGAACATTTATTGTCTTAGCATTTCTCATATTAATTGCTTTGTTGGTGATACGCAATTAGCCACATAAATACGTCTTACAGAACCACCCATCAACACTAATTATGGGAATTAGTTTGTTTGAGTGCATTGGGACATTTCAGTTCTTAGACTAAAGTGATTAGTTCAGAGTAGAAGATATTCTTGATTGCATTATTTCGAAAGTCCCTGTGCCGAAATTATAAACTGTTGGTCCCGGTGTAAACGAGTCTTACACGTGTATGAGGGGGAATACGCGTGTTCAGTGTTTTTAAAACTTTTTTCTTCGAGGTCACTTACTCGTTGTCCCGATGATTTGGTCTGCAAGTCGCCTGAAATCAAAGTCTACCACGAGATAAAATCCCGAATGTCTTTTTATAAACCGATCCTCGAGTTTTCGAGATCCTGAAGTTGTTTGGATCGATAATGCAACTTAATCAACCCTCGGAAAAATATCCCTTTAGGTAACTATTGTTCTATACTTTCATGCCCTTAGTTTATACTTTTTAAGCTTTTCTTTGAAAACCTTTTTTTAATGAAACAATGATTAGGATGTGATTGATTCATTTAGGCCAACCAATATCGGAAAAATATGCTTTAAGTTTAAAGATATGCAACAATTTTCTTCATGCAACACAACAAGTTAGTGGTTCGTAGACTCAAGCTCCTACGTCCACCCTCCCCGATCATTCAGAGAAATTCACTAATCACTTCCTAAGGCTTTCGACTATCTCTTGTAGTTTACTAATCTTTCTATTTTGAGCTTTTCGACTACCTCGTAGTTTACTAACTCAAAAAACACACAAGCTTTGAGCTGTCATCCAAGATAGATTACTCATACTTTCTTTCTAGAGCTTTTATACCTCCTTTAGTTTACTAACTCTTTACAACTCCAATCTCACAAACAATCACACTAAACTACCTTACAAAGGGTTTGGGTTTCTTGATTGGTTTCAACTAGGATGAGATATCCTTTACAATTAAGAACAATTAGGATATCTCGACTAAGCTTTGGATATATCTTATCAAGCTAGGCTTAGTGGAATGAGCTCTCTTGCACTTGGGAAATTCTTGGTTTTTCGGTGATTCAACTTGCAATAATAAGTTTGAGCTCTTGAGTTGCTTACAACAAATTTCCCCCCTTCAATGTAGAGGGTCACAAGTTTTATAGGCAAACACCAAGGTCACTAAAACTATCCGCTTGGAAGAGATAGCTTCATGAGTTTTCTCTTATTAAAATGGTGTGTGATGAACATTATTTGTTTGAGACTCCCTAGACGCGTTTTAGGTAAACAGCTTTTCATGTAGTTGGTCATCACTTTTTTGCGATGCGGAACTTAGTACTTGTCTTTTTAAATTTTTACATGTCAACCATAATGTCCTTCACTTTTGTCTCCGGTTAAAGGTAAGACAACCTTCTTTTTTTTGTTACATCTCCGGGAATATAACCTTAACAACATTTTGTTTGTTTTTTTTCCTGATGAGAATGTCTTGGACAATATCTATTTTTTTTAAGGAATCGCGTTTTCTCAAATTATTGAATCCTTCATTATTTTCGATTGCCTCGGAACATTCAGTTTATCTTGAGAATTGATTCTCACGTTTGTCTTGATTCCTTGAATCCTCATCTTCAATTTCACTTACAGTGATTAGTTTGAGTCTTGAGTCTTGAAGATATTCTTGATTTGATGACTTCGAGTTATTTCATTATCTTTGATATCTTGAGTCCATCTGTGCACTTGAAATCTTGATTCTCGATTTCTCCTAAACTTGATTCTCGCCATCTGAAGTCTTGTCGAGTTCATGATTTTCATCTTGAAACTTATCCTCGATCTATATCTTTCATTTTATCCCAGTTTTTTTTTGGGATCTAATCAAAATCTCTCTTTATTAAATTCATCTCCCAACATAAACTAATATGGTAGTTGAGTCATTGATTTCATGTTCATAAATTTGACAATTTTGTTTTATATGAAACTTGTAGCTTGGATTAGGACACAACATGAAAAGTTGATTTACTGAAAGATTTTCCGTCAATATATTCTCTGTTGAACTGCATAAACTTGAACTAGTATTATATATTTTCTAGCACTGGAGCAGATTATTTTTTCTCAATGTCTTGGCGGTGTGACATAAATGACACTTTTTATTTATTTTGTTAGGTTAACAAGAAATATAGGTGCCTTGAGATTGACCTTGATGGTTTGTACAAGAGAATGCTATTGCTAAAGAAGAAGAAATATGCAGCTGTCAAATTGCAATTTAAGGATGGTAAACCCTATGAGGTAGCATCTTCTATACTTCTCTTCTGGTTCTATTCACCTCTGTCTTCTGTTGTGTTATCAATTCCTTTTGATGCAGCAGGTTATTGAGCGGAAAGGTCTTGATATGGTTCGGCGTGACTGGAGCTTGTTGTCAAAGGACTTGGGAGATTTTTGCCTCAGTAAAATATTATCTGGCGGGTAAGTTAACTACCGTCTGCATTCCAAGCAAGACTTAATTTTCCTCTAACTTCCAAAGCTTTCCATATTTATATATAAATATGTGTATATTATGCTTTCAGGTCCTGTGAGGATGTTGTTGAAGCCATACACAATTCTCTCATGAAGGTACTTTTTTGATCTTGTATATATTTTCCAAGGCCTAAACTTCCTGATAGTTTTCCCTGTTTCTTGGTTTTGTGATTGGTGTGTAGTAAGATTCGTATGGTACTATGATTAACAGATATACATGTATGAGCTGTCATATGATATTAATAATCCTCATACTGCTTCCTATCCTAAAAAAAATATTACAACCTTGAACAAACCTTTCATGTATGAATGACATTACAAGAACTATTTGATCAGTGTATGGCTGTCAGCTGAGTACCTGATCAAATATATGTCTAGGAGAATTAGTCCTTGTGTTTGAGAGCAGGCTTGAGCAGCATATCTGTTATCCTCTTAAGGAAACAATTCTCCAAGAAAGTTGTGTGTTGAATCTTATGACCTTTTGTTAGGTGGATTTTATGTTCACACTATCAACTCCTGCATTTTGGTAGAAGTAAGTTGATACTTTTCTTGTTTTTTTGGGGGTACATGTGCTAAGTTTATTCTGGGAGAAAATTTTGGAAGTTCATAGCAGAAACCCATGAGTAATGTGTATGTCTAATTGCAGGTACAAGAGGAGATGAAGAATGGACAAATATCGCTGGATAAATATGTGATTACAAAGACACTCACTAAACCACTTGAAGCATACCCTCAAGCTAGCAATCAGCCTCACGTACAAGTATGTTTATAGCATGATAAATTGCTTATATAATTCATTGTCACCCTTCAATATATATTAAAATTTCATGGGATTTCAGGTAGCACGTAGACTGAAAAGTAGTGGCTATGTGACTGGTTGTTCTGCTGGATATACAGTACATTTATTTCATTTTTCCTCATTTCTCTGTTTGCTTTGTATGATATGCTGCTGTAATTCGTGGTGTATTGTAATTAAGAATTTTTATACATGAAATTATGGAGTACACGATAATTTGTTGCATGTATACTTGTAGGGAAATGGTTCGACCTCCTCAGTAGGAATTGCCCAACGAGCAAGGCATCCTGATGAATTAAAAGGAGGAAATGAGAGCTGGATTATTGACATTGACTATTACCTCGCCCAGCAGGTATTGTTTCCTACCCTTACGTGTATATGCTGTTATTGTTCTTTTAATATTCTGCACATTAAAATATTCAGGAATTGCTCAAAACCTTCATCAATGATGTGCAGATTCACCCCGTGATATCTCGTCTATGCGCATCCATTCAAGGTACAAGTCCATCACGTTTGGCTGATTGTTTGGGGCTTGACCCATCAAAGGCAAATGGTCCCTGTGTGTGTGTCTAAGGCATTCGAGTGATTGCAATTTGGTCGTGATGTGCTTAATTGAGATAATCTAATTTTACAGTTCCAGATTAAATCAAGTGAGTCTGTCAGCAATGAGCCATCCTACTTTGCATCACACGATGAGGAGAGGTACGCATCTCTTAGTATGAAAGTAGCTCTGTCTATGTACATATGTTTCTTGACTGAGAAAACATCAAATACATATTAATGTAAAGATCCAATTGTGTGTATGATATATCCATTGTCTTCCAGTTTGTTTTCTGTGGTTTTGTGGCTATTGAAATGAAAACCATTTTCACAAGTTTTGTAACTGACAACATTGCAAAAGATAGAAAATGTTGTTGTTTCCTACTATGTATGATTTTCCTCCGGATTCTAGTTTTGTTTCTAATGTAATCATCTTTTCCTCGGTGCTCTCTCTTTCTTTGGCATACAGTTCCCCTTGCTTGCTTTCAGATTCCTTTTTGTATGTTAGCATATGTTTGAATCTTTCTAGTTTAGGGTGATACAACTAGTATCTTTATATGGGTGTCTCTCTTTTGCTTTTTTGTTAAAATTGAGCAAAACTAGAATTTACTGGAATTGTGCTATGCTAATATTGCAGATACCGGGGTTGTGAACCTTTGATTTTGCCATGCCCGTGCTGCTCGAGCACCTTCGAATGGTCACCTATATTACACTCAGTATGTACATTAATCAATACAAAGCAAGAAGACATTCAAGCTGGATCTTCTAATGATTTCTGGCTCAAATTGCGATGTCCAAAGTGCCCAGATGAAGGTGATAAAGGGGTAATATCTCCTGCAATAATCGCAAACCAGGTACTTTATTGTTTTGGTGCTTGTGGAAGAATCAAAACGTGCAAAATAGAAACCATCTTGCTCACATTACTATTTCCTTTGTTAGTCTGAGAGGGAAGTGTTGTTAACCTTTGATTCATCGTTGCTTTCACCAAAAATTGAAGTTCCATTTATTTGGTTAACATTTCATTTTAGACAAATCAACAAATGTTTCATCACCACCTGTGTATGCTCTTTGCTGCTACGACCACGATACAAGCCATGTGCTTTAATTATGCATGCTTCAAAGATTTTCCTTCCCACTAACTCTGCCAGTTCTTTTATCAGGTAAAAATACAAGCTGAAAGATTTATGTCAACATATTACAAAGGCCTGATGATGGTAATAATTTGACTTAACTAATCTCATTCTTTCTTACAACTAGGTTCCAAGCATAATATTTATTGTTCTTACAGTGTGACGATGAAACTTGCAATTACTCTACACGGGCTGTGAATCTTGGAGCACTTGGAGATTCTGATAGAGGAACTACCTGTCCCAATTGTCCCCACTGTAATGGACATTTAATACGCAAGGTTTGTGTCTCTCAGCTTCAACTGTCCTTTACACCTTGGATTAGTTGATGAACTAATTAAAATTGCCATTTGTTTCATTAGTACACGGAAGGTCATCTGTATAGGCAGCTGTTATATTTCTTCTACACACTAGACACCGTGCGCTGCATTGAAAAGGTAAAAAATCAGGGATATGTGCAAGAACTACTTTTGAAGATTGTATTTATTTTGGTAAATACTTGTACATGCTAGTTGCACCGTGCATCTCTCTCTAAATTGCATCAGTTGTACTAAAAAGTATTCAGTAGTGGTTTACGTTGAACAGTATTAAATTTGCACCCAATTATTACTCTTTGCTTTGAGCTCTGTTCCAATGACATAGATAAATGAACAGATTCTGCCTGAAATAATAATGTTGTAAATATATGAGAATAGATTCTTCTGACTTGGAAATATGTTGAGTTTTCAGATTGAGGGAGACAAAAAAGTGAAGGTGGATAAAGAAGTTGCGAGAATCAGGCCTCTGGTTGAAACAGCAGCATCAACCGTGCAGAAAATCCGATGATAGATGCGCATACGGGTGGATTCAGCTTAAGGACATGGCTGTCATAGTTTAACTGAACAATTTAATATTCTTCAACTGCACACAGAAGCCCTTAAACTATGAGGGGAACCCCTAAACTAAATCGGACGTTTTTTCTTTTATTTTTCCCCTACAGCTAATTCCATTCATCATTTTTTCCGTCGTGCACCAAAAAATAAATAAAATGCTATGGATGAGAACGTGAGGTAACTCATATGATATGGATTTTTTAATTTATTTTGATTTAGATTAGAGGTCAACCAAATATGGAATTATAAAATTGATGTGGGGGATTTCAGTTGGACTTGAGGAGAGAGCCATATTGATACATGATACTCCCTTCATCCTGTATTAACTTTCACGAGTTTTTTGTTTTAGAAACGTTTTTTTTTATTAATGAGGCTGCAATTATCTTCTTTGGTGGTGACAGAAACTTGTGAATTATTTGTTTCGGACAGAAAACAAAACGTTTGTTTAGTTTTTATTAGCAGGTGGTATATTTGTCCCATTTTTAGTAGTTTTATAATTTATTTAATAATTGATAAATATAGAATTAATTTATAAATGAATAATATAAAGTTATATATAATAATTTCATTAATTTATAATTGTAGTGATATTTTTTTACCGCTCATAAATTTAATATTATTAAAGGAAGTTGTTTATTAAAACTTTTATCTAAAATTCAAGAAAAAAATTTTTACATTCTTTGGGCAAAAATATATATATACATATATATAATTTTCTTATATATACTTTTTTTTTTATTTCAATTCAAAAAAAAAGTGTTTTTCCCTATTCAAAAGGTGCCTCAAAAAGTGGTGGATTCAAAGGAAAATGAAACGTTTCGGTACTTTTTGTGGGAATTTCGAGAATCAAATATTGTGATTTAAAAATTGTTTTAAAACTGCTCTATTTGCTTGCATGTCTCAAGGCGGGAACTCAATGCAAGAGTAAAAAATTTATAAAACTCGATATTTGATTCTCGAAAATCTTATATTTTCGTCCCATAAAATAAAATTATTTATATATTTTATTATTTTATCACTTTATTACATAAAATATTAATAAATACCACTTTGCAATTTGTTCGAAAAGTTCACAAAAAGTACTAAAACTTTCCACTCAAATCATTCCACTAGGGTTTCGATTTCTTCGAAATGGCAAGTAAGGATTACAAGTTTACGCGAATTGTGGACGCATTGCCTCGCGTTAATCAGAAACTCAATCTTATCGGCGTCGTAGTCGATCCTAGTATTCCCCATCGTACCAAAGGAACCGGTAATTTATCTCTCTGTTTTTCTTGGAAGAACTGATGTAGTGATTCCTTATGAAATTGTCCCGCTGAAATCGATTATTTGGTGTTATGTTAAAGATTGCTTTTGCTCGATGAAGATTATTGATGAATCGCGGGACAGTGGGATGTACGTCCATTTTTTTACTAAAAGTATGGAGACTCTCCCCCAGGTTGCGAATGTTGGAGATATACTTATAGTTTATCAAGTTAAAATGACTGAATTACCTCATCATATTAAGGTAAATGAACTGCCTTTCCTTCTGTTTTTTTACCTTTAGTTGTGAGTTTTTTATGGGTGCTGTTATGTTGGTGGTTTTTACCTGTGGAATTTTACAGATCAAAACTTCGAATCCGGAGCCTTTTGCTTCGTTCAACAAGAAGTACTCGAGTTATGCTTTATTCGACGGGAGAGACTCTAGTACTAATGATCCTAAGCCGTATCAAAGTTTACCGAGATATGAAGATAGAGATCAGAACAAGTATTTCATCATGGGGTTAAGGAATTCACGCGTTCAACAAATTATCAAGTGTAGGTGTTCTTGTTAGTTCATTCATATAAATCCACATATTTAGTCATATTTTAGGTTTAATGTCTCTTTTATCATTTCAGACCAGTTCTCAATTATTTTCTCCAGAAGTTGGAATCATTTCAGACTAGTTCTCATTTTGCTTTTAAGCATTGTTTTCTGGTGAAACATAATGAAAAGTGGACTTGGAACTGTTGAATATAAGAGTGTAACTTTTGCTTGGTTTTGTATGCTTATTTATTTTCTTGACAGCCTTGAATGTGCCATTGTTCTTGAGGGAGATTGCGGAAGTTGAAGATCTTACTCTGCTTTGTAAGGTAATATTCAGATTTATGCAGAATTCATGCATATCACATTTAATGAGTTGTTGGTCGTTCTTCATTTGGTGATTTCATGTCCTTATGTGTTGTTTTCTTTGGTCTCTTTGGGAGATTTTGCATATTGATGTCAATGACAATGAGTCAATGCTCTTTGTTTGGGATGGAACAGACACACCACCAGCTCCTCTTGCAGCGAAGTTAGTGGTTCTCGTTTCTAATATGTTTTAGTGGCTGGTTGCTCCTTTCTCTCTCTTTTTTTTTTGTCATTTTGTTTATTATTATAGTTATTCTCTCTTTGCTTTCCCTGATTGTTGGACCAGCTCACCATCTCGATAATTTTAATTATATGTTGGTGCTTGTCTCATCAAAGAATGTAGCTATCTGAAATTGCCATTTTGTATACTTAAGAGTCGTTTTGAACTAATACTCTGTCTCCTTATAATCTACTATTTCAGACTGGAAGATGAGATGAAAAATCTACTTCCTTTGCAGCTTGAGCCCTCCGTTTTATCAAGGGACATTTTATGTACTTTTCCAACCGTTGGAACTGTATTAAGGATGTCTATTAATCAAGGGGATAAGAAGCTTGGCCTTCACTATTTTAAACCCAACAGATGGGTGAAGTTAACTAAAGTAAAATGTGAAGTGCGTTCTGCATTATGGATGGCTGTGCTGATGCCCTACTCTAAGATTTGTTATCTGCATGATGACGATGACACTGTGATTGACCGCCTAAGGTTATTAGAGTTCATTCATTTTTGCTACATATATATGCTATATTATATTTTTGTTTGTTTAAGATTTTATTCAGGTAACAAGCAAAAAATTGTTTGATGATTTACCAATAATTAATGGCTCAAGTTGATGGCAAGCAAAAATGTAAATGGTATTTGTGTTTGTTATAATTTTACTAATGATATAACATGATTCAGGTCTTACGATAAACGCGTCAAATCTAAATGGAGAAGGATGCCCTTCACGAGTTTTCCTTGGCCTTCCCCCATATCAGGTATTGTCTCTATTGTCATACAATGACCTTGTATTTTGTGTTCATAATGGTGATGGTTCATTGATGATATTAACATTTTTTTTTTTATATTAGAGACTCGCCATCCTGATGATGCCTTTGTGACTTTGTTGGATGTTCTCACTCATCCTGAGGTAAATTCATTAGTCTCTCTTTCACATTCAGCTGATCTTTCTAAAGACATGTATTATTCCTTGAAATCTTAATTGCGTTGTTTCCGTCATCACAAATAGTTTAATGTTGTTCCTTTACCAATAAGCATCATACTTGAATACTTGTCATTTTGAATATCACGTTGATTGATGAACAGATTGTAATCCATGCATCGGTTTCTCATGATACTTCTGTTCCCTTCTATAGGAGAAGATGAAATGTGACCTTGATTGGTTTTAACGTTTAAGTGGATTTTACTTATTTTAAACTTGAAGAGTGAGGCTTTGCAGAAGGTTTGCTAGATTTTATCAGTGATTTTCATGTTCACATGTGCTGCAATTTCTGAGGGAAATTTTTTGTCCTTTTCCAGCAGTGACTTTCACATATACAATTTAAATGATCAGAAAAATTCTGATCTAAGATACAGATAACTGAATGGGTCACATATGCATCACAAATTATCTTGGATGATGAATTGTAGATAACATTATGCTACTTCCAATTTATGTATCTAGGTGATGTGTGGTTTCAAGTGTGTAGTTCGGGTTGTCGGAATATACCCATGGAGGGCTGAGGAATTCCAGTCTCCTAATGGCGTTTACAGAGTGAGGTTGACTTTGGAGGACCCCACAGCACGAATCCATGCTTATCTATATGCAGAAGACGGGGTTAATGCTTTTACCTTCCTTGTCAAAAATATTTGTTTTTTATTTCAACACTTCATTTTCAAGCCTAAATATGAAGTCATTTATTTGCTAATGAACTATATATATGGATTCCCTTGGAGCCAAACTTGATGGATGATGATTGTGCTCGCCACATCACCAGTTTGGCTCCATTAAATGTTCAATGATGGGTTCTAACTAATACTATATGTGTGTATATACATATATTACATATTGAGAGAGAGAGAGTTTCACTAACCTGCGTTGCACCTTACACAGGTGATGTTTTTTGGGAATGTTTGCTCAGTTGATATGCTAACAAAAAAGATGAACAAGCTGTTGGGAGTTGGCAACTTAGATGGGACGCAGCCATTGGAGAATGTTATCAGGAATCCTCCTTGGATACAGTGTTGCTTGATATCTTACAAAAGTCGTGTTTTGGGCAAAAGGAATTATCGTATCTTTGACACTACGTTCCTTGGCTGATCACAGTGTAATAGTGGGCTTTTTTTGGTAGAATTTAATAGTGAACTTTAGCACTGTACAACAACATATCGTGCTCTAATGTAAGAAATCTAGCTTGTAAATAGGTTGTGATGTCATCTACTGTAGACAAACCATGGCTCAACTGGTTTATTTTCCAGTTAACTATGTGGGCGTACGTGTGTATATAGTAACGTTCTTTTTGGTTAATCTCCCAACATTCTATTATGTAATAAATAGAAAGAAACAAGTACAATTAGGCTCATTTAATAGAAAGAATAATATATGAACCTTGGGCGTTAATCCATTTTGTATTGTAACTTTTGTCTTTATTTAAATATATCCGAATCCATTTTAACAATTTATGATGAGTCAGACCTTTTTGACCATTCTCATTTTAGGCTAAGCGCCAGAATTTTGGCGATTCTTAAATGTCATTACGTTTGTGTTATTCAGTTATATGCTACATACTTACATGTAATATATGTATTTTGTTAAGGTCTTGTCTTCATTTTATGATCAATTTTGTACGAAATAATGGTTCATTTTTTCTTAATAATTTGTCATAATCTTTAAAAAACGTTTATTACTAGAATACAAGTTTTATTACGAGTCTAAAAGAGCCTCTTTTTAATCCCACAATTATTGTATAAAAATGCAATCACATAATGTTTATCCTTTTAATCTCCGCCTCATATTTTATTACACGTGTATCGGGAAAATGCTTATGTCATGATTTACATCAAGAAACTAAACTCCGTTGAGAGGTGCTGATCCCAGAAACATGCCTAATAGAAAAAGAGGCGCCAAAAATTGTTTGCTTCGATACACTTCTAAATAATAATAAAAAAAGAAAAAAAATCGCCCCTGTCAGATAACAATAAGTTATTTTTCAAAAATCATCAGGAAATGAAAAAAACTTCCTCCCCCAATAGAAAGAATGAAATATGCATTATATATGTGTATGTACATATACTATTGTCACAACACGTTCTCCCCCTTCACAAGGAGCATTTGAAGCATAACTCTACTCTCAGGCAGCTCTCAAGCTTTCCGACAAAATCTTGTAATGTTGTATTTGCTTGTTCGTAACAGAGGGAGAAATTTTCTTCAATGCACTCTTGAAATGTTCGTCTTTGATGGGTATGCTAGAAATTCCAAGCCTTCTCCTTTCTTCAGCACACTCAAAAGTAGCTTCACTCATCTATCATTTCAGAAAACATGCAACTTATCAAAAAATAAACACCAAAAGGAAAAACCGGATAATCCATACCAAGGAAAACATAATGCAATTAAACAAAACTCAAAAAGGTACATCTTTCAAAGGGATTAAATAAGAACTAAAAGGCCGAAACGAGATATATATACCAGAGCAGATAGGTCAGCTCCACTGAGATTTTCACAGGAATCGTCTCTTCCTATGTCCATGAGGTCCACAGTGGGATCTATAGGCTTATTGCGAGCAAGAGCTTTCAAGATCAATCCTCGTTCATCTGCACTAGGGAGAGGAACATATACAAGCTTCCCAAATCTTCCTGGTCGCAGCAACGCAGGATCAATGGCTTCAGGCCTGCCAGAATTGCAGTAACAGTAGAGGTTGAAATAGGGCAGAGGGATTGATGAAATGACGAAAAAGACCTTGAACCAATAACCCCTACCTATTTGTAGCACCAATTACAAACACACTCTTTCTCTGGTCGGCACCATCCAGCTCTATCAGTAGCTACAATGGAAGATATCGTCTATTCTCAATTAATTGTCTGAAAGATACATTATGAGCAAGAAATTCTTGGAAAAGTGCTACTTTACTAACCTGTTTCAAGATCCGGCCAACAACCCCTTCCCCTTCTTTATCATGCTTTGCGGTTAATGCATCCACCTGATAGAAAAGCATGTGTCAACATGAAACATTAATCCAATGACCAAAATAATCTGCGACATATCTTGATCAGATCTTAAAAGTTTCTAGGTCCTTTTTTCTTGTTCAGCAAATTTTAACCATTAACTAGTTGAGTTTACACCTAGTTTAAGGAGTACCTTATCCTGGTGTCTGCTGATTAATATATCATCAACGGAAGGACTAGTATAGAACATTGCAAAGTATATATTGTCTTGATCTTATTCCACATCTACTTTTTCGTAATCATATTTTTCCAGCTGAAGATGATACGTTTAAAAGACATTTACATACAATTTAGAGGGATGACATGAACCTGAGGAATGCTAGTATTGTGCTATCATAATAACACGCAAACTTTCAAACTTTTCACCATAATGCTTACTTCCATAAAGTGCTATTCAACAGAGTATTACACAAGAACATAGAAAGAAAATGGCTTTTAAAGTTACAATGACACATAATTCTGGGCTAAAAAAACTCAGCAGGTAGATGGAATAAAAGAAGTACCTCATCAAAGAAAAGTATGCATGGGGAACATGTCCTTGCCCGACTGAATATTGTTCGTACTGCTAACTCACTTTCACCAACATATTTATTCAGAAGTTCAGGACCCTTGATGTAGAACAAAAGTAATACAGTAAGAAACGTTAGAAATTTGTCACCAACTGAAATATGGAGAAATATAATTAAAAACAGTAACCTTGATATGTATGAAACTAGCTCCTGCTTCATTGGCAACAGCCATGGCTATCAATGTCTTTCCACAGCCAGGAGGACCATAAAGTAAAAAGCCTGTCTCTGTGTCCAACCCAAGTCCCTGCCAAGTTGATAACTTATTTGACACTACGGTACTTGATAATATATAAGCATGTAAAAAGTTCAGTTTAAGTTGCTAGTGAGAAACTCAAAAGTAAAATGGGTGTGGATCTATTGCAAAACCATTTAAATCAGCCTGGGATACTAAGATATCAAAAAAGATACCTCATAATCTTCAGGAAACTTTATACGCCTTATAATATAACGGTCAAAAGCCTGTCTCAATGAATGAAGACCTCCAACGGCATCCCAGTTCACACTTGGTACATCAGAAAATCCTTCTCTTCTAGAAGAAGGTTGAACATTTTTAGCAGCTTGCTGCCAAAAGTTAAAACGAAAAAATCATATACACCAAAACCAGCAAACAACAGAACGAAGATGTTAAAACTAGGACAACAATGAAGAACAACAAAACTCCAAATAATAGAAATGAAAATGAGATGCCACTTTGAGTTGCATTTTTTTGAAGAACTTTTTATCACTTGCAATATTTTTGAGCTGGATGGTCAAATGTTGAAAGTTATTAAAGGATTCTCTAGTTTTCTTCAGGGTGTGCAGCATAAACTGATATGCGACTTTAAATGTCTCTTCATACAGATGCCAAAGCTTATACAGAAATAAAAATTCGGTTTATGGGGCATTGCAGTGAATTGACATGTAGAGACTCTAAAATGAAGAGGAATACAAATTTGGTTATTATGCTAAGAACTTTGGAAGAAAGAAATGGAAATAATAAAAGAGGAGACCCTTCACTTCCGAGATGCATATATACCCATATGCCCAACCCCAACCCATTGTAGATACCCTAAAAACTGTAACTGCTTACTGTGCAGGATTTCAAGGTAGAAAAGGTGAGGTCAGTAGATTGCAGACCAACAAGCAAAGACAGAATGATGAAAAAAATAAATTATTGGTTATCTCGTTGATTTGTTTGTCACACAACATCATTTCCTCTTCTAATCATCAAAATCTTTAGTTAAGCAGCAGAGAGGAAAAGGGTCGGGTTCAGACATAATATTAGTTAAAGGAGATTTCTAAAGATTCTCAAAGAAACACGAGAAGAAAAGAAGAACAAAGACATAGTCCACATCAGTCCCATTCAATCCTTCAACGTATACCAAATGAACAAATACGAGATACCTCAAAATCCGCCATTGATATTCTTATATTTTTTATCTCTTCATCTGACAATGGTGGCTTCCACCAATCTTCACCATGAGCCCCATTCATCTGTTCTTTTCTCTTGTCTATGATTCTATCCATTGCAATGTTAGCAGCCTCATTAACTAGTGCTTCTAAATCTGCTCCAACAAAACCTGGAGTGGACCTAGCTACTTTCAAAATATCAAAAGCACCTTCAACTTTAAGATCACGCGTTAGAACTGATAGTATTTCAACCCGAGCACGTTCATCTGGAACTCCTAAAACAATTTCAAGATCAAATCGTCCAGGCCTCCTCAATGCGGGGTCAACAGCATCAGGTCTATTAGTTGCACCAATCACTAGCACATAGCCAGGTCTGCTATGAGAACTTTCATTACCCTCATTATCATGGATAGATTTTATGAGCTTGCATGATTCATCCATGCAAGTCATCAACTGTGTCACAATGCGGAGCTCCATTCCCCTCTGCGAATTTTCCCTTTTTGAAGCAATTGCATCAATTTCGTCAATAAATACAATAGATGGTACTGTCCTGTTTGCTTTTGAGAACAACTCTCGAATGTTCTCTTCCGATGCACCTGAAAAGAGTTCAGACTTTAGAAAGGAAAAAGAATATGAATCCTCAGATGGACTTTAATTAAGTTATACAAAGCACAAATTTTAACAAAGTCATGTAGAGACTTAGGTTTGAAAATAAGGCATACAAAGGAATCTAGGTGAAGATTTTCAAGGAAGGATATGTGTGTTTCAGGGTATATAATGAGAATTTGAGCACATTCCAGAAAGAAAACATTATAAGACTCACAGCATATCAATGTAAACAACATTCTAAAAGAGTTTTTAAATCAAAGCTATTCGAACATGGCTTCACAAATTCAAATCACAGGCAGCTGTTCAAATTACCAACATAAAGTATGGCTGATCAATTCAACAGGAGGGACCCAAGGCCATAACAGAAATTTACATAATCCTTCTAGTTTCTTGAATCTAATGAATTGGAGACCTGAAACCCCAATTCATATTGAGAAGAATTAGAACGTCGGAGGAAAACTTATCCAGTGGAATATTTGATTAAGCCATTATCAAGTGGAATAAGCGTAGAATCCTGTTACATGTTATTAGATAGGTAGAGCTAATTCCTAGTTAATGGAATTTTTCAGGATAGAAACACAAACGTCTAAGAATTATCATTCAATAAATTAGAGCACTGATCTCTTTTAAAATAAAATTTTAACTGATTTATAAAATGGAGGGTATTTTGTTTGGTACAACTTCTCCAAAGCTACAGAGTTGCAGGCTTATAAAGAGGTCTCCTGATCACAAGTAAAAGACCAATGTAGCATGATTTCAAATTCTTGATTGTCTCCCAAAAAGTCATGAGAATATGCAAGTTAAAGACTCCAACCGCAGCAAATACACATACAAACTGACATTTACAATATTTAATAATCCAATTATCGAATATCAATAATGTGCAATACCTGAAACTCCAGAAACCAATTCAGTAGCCGAAATTTTGTAAAATGGCACTCCAGTCTCATTAGCAATGGCTTGAGCCATTGTCGTTTTCCCACATCCTGGTGGCCCATGTAGTAAAATCCCTGCTGTGGGTTTCACTCCAAAATGAAGCGGTATCTGTGGATGATAGAACGGCATAATGACCCTCCTCTTTATTTGTTCAATGGGTTCAGCCATTCCCCCTAAATCCTTAAACATTGGCCCATTGATCTCATTACCCTCCCTACCACTTTTAGCTTTCTTACTAAACTCACTTACACCATCACTTAATTTACCTTCCTCATTCACTAAGCATACATCCTTCACACCCCTGTTGTCCACAATCTCCAATTCCACAGCCTCCTTAACCTCTCTTTCATTCCCCAGTTTCTTCGATTTCCCCCGCAAATTTTCCCTCATCATTGCCTTCATCAAGTCAAATTCCGGCTCAAATTTTTCTCCATAGATGGCATCCACCGACGTTGACGTCTCTTGATCAGAGGAACCGTCTTCTCCCGAAGAACTAACAGATGCCAGAGAGGACGACGACACACCGCCGCTATCATTGACAACATCTGTGTTCCTACGCCTTAAATGTTGAGCTTCAATCCGCTGCAATTTCTCCTCCTTTTCATCCGTTTTCCTTTTTTTCTTCGTAATTGGAGAATCAAAATCATCGTTAGACTCATCAATGGCGCCGTTTCTTCTGCTCAAAGTCTGCATAATACTATCCACGCGTTTAGTGAATGGTTGACGCTTGTGGCGGGCATAGTGTGGATAGGAGGATTGGAGGTGGTCCACCATTTTTTCAACGGTGGCGTTTTTCATTCCAGCAGAGACGATGTGGCGCCGGAGGATTTGGTCAGTGCTCGAATTAAATTTGGCTCCGCCGCCGCCGCTGCCTCGTCTTCCTCTCATGCTCAGTGGTTGCTGGAAGAAAGAGGGGTTTTGAGGAGAGAGAAAGCAAGTAGGGTTTCAGAATGAACTAATTTAAACTGACTTTGAGCAGGTTTTTTTCCTCAAAAAAAAAAAAAAAAAAACCTTTGAGCAGGTTTTTATATGTTCGCAATTTTAATTGAATTCTTTGATCTATTTTATTTTATTTATATTTTAATCATAAATTTTAACGCTCAAATAAAAAAAATCATAAACTTTATTAAAATCGGGAATTAGTTGAGATCTTATCAATTTAAAAAAAAAAAAAATTGAGCGCAGTTGAGACCTTATCAATTAAGAAATATATATTTATTGCATTAACTTTTTTCCATTTTATTTAGCCAAAATCCCATATATTATCAATATTGTACATATATAACATTATAAAATACAAAAATATAGTTACTCAATTAAATGAATATTTTAAAATTTTGGATATAAAATTAATTGTTTTTTTTCACTTATTCGCAAATACAAAAAAAAAAAGTTCAAGAAAAATTGAATTATATATATTTTTTTTTTGCGCCCTTCATCCCAACCAAATATACCCTGAAAATTTCAATTTTAATTTAAAACTAAAATATTGTATGCCCAAAAAATAAATGTTATTTTTGTGCAAAAATATTTGCCGTGCGAAAAAATATCAAATAAAATTCTCCCAAATAAGATATACTCACAATCAAAAAATACAATTTTAATATAAAATTTATGGAGAAAATGTTAATTGGAATATATGAACTATTTGACATATTTTTATTTTTTCAGAGTACTAGCTAAAATTTAAATTTTATTCAAATGAAAAAATAAACATTCAGAAAATATGTCGCGTATATCATTGACAACTAAGTCTGAATTAAATGATTAATCAACAAATTTTATAAAAGTCATTTAAGTAACAAAAGAGTAATGTTCGTGGGAAAACCTGAAAAAAGTACATATGTCAAGAACATATTTATACTTCGTAGTTCGTACTACCTGAATAGCAATTTGTATTTTCAAAATAAGATACAAAGACCAACTTGAGTAATTCCTGTTGCAATTCACAAAAATTGCATGAAACATTATATTCTTTACTAGTATTTATGATACTACTAAAGTTTGAAAAATAGTAGAAAAATCTGAAAAAAAAAAAAGAATAACATAAATTTAGAAATTAGAAACTAGTTTACCAAAGTCCAAACTGCGAATGAGAAATCATCCTCACCAATTACTTATGAAATATACGAACCATATGACATATATTTTTTTTTTTTTCAAAAAAACTTTAAATTTTATCAAATGAAAATGTGAAAAAACCACAAGACAGTTGCATATACTTCATATGATCTTTGGTCCACACTCTAAAGAGTAAGATTCGGGATTGATCAGCGTTTGGGAACAAGCCTCCAAGCTCTATGCATCACATCATCGTCTAAAAATGGCGAAGAGACCACATCTGGCAATAGGTCTCAAGCTCTCCCGGCGAAGACTTGTGATTGAGAGAGGATACAATTTGAACCTGCAAAGCACGACTCATCAATCGACAAAAAAAAAAAAAAAGATAAACAGGGGCAGGATCAAATCAAGCTCTTGGTTCAAATTCTTATTCTTGAATCCTTCTACGCCCCCATGATGAAAGGGATATATTGGAGGAAGGGACGAAGGGCTGTCCCAATGGTGAGTACATTGTTAGTGTTTTGCTGTAATTTTGGAATAAAGGGGCAAAAATTATTGTTGGTTGAGAAATAGCTGAATGATTGAGTAGAAATGATTATAGGAGGGGAAATGGTTGATCAAAATGGGGTAATGATATACTTATTTTTTAAGCCTTATGAAGTATGATGAAAGTGAATTGATCATCTTTTATTCTCATTAATCAACACAATTGTCCATGTTCATTCTTGTTACCATTCTCATTGAGGAATTATGAACCAAGGGCTTCCCAAGTATTAGCATACTTATATAAATATAGGTAATCAAGATGCACCTTGAAAGCTATCTGGAAGACTTAGTTGAATTACAACATGTCTTAAAATATCTATATATCTAACTAACCCAAGCTCAAGCTCATTGAGTTTGCAATTGAATGAATATTGAGCTCATAAGAGTACAACTCCACTGAGCTTGAACTTGACTCGATTACACTCATAGGGGTATTACCTGCATTGTGTAGTCTTGTTTAACCATACTGTATATAATAGCCATTGCGCTAGCAAAATCTTCAGGTTGTGAAAGGTCTGATGATGGCACTTCTTCCTGGAACATATGCAATTATCAGAAAAACTTGAAAAACAATTTATAGGAGAAATATTTGATGTTGCCAAACAAAATATAATGCTAACTTGAAACAACGGGAAAAATGACATAAATGTAATTTCCGTACACTAAAGAATACTATAAGAATACTAAATCAACATAATAGAAAGGCACAACCTGAAGTAAATGTTTGCAAGTATCCCAATGCATGTGAAAGAATAGAATTGTGTTCCTCACAATATAGAAATCAAAGACAACATGATCACATAGAACATTAAAACAATTATTACATATGTCCCATAAAAAATCTTGTTTGTAAAACCTTTTTTTTTTGTAATGTCCTTATGACAACCTGAATCACATTAAATGTGATTGAATTGTTAAAAACCAACAAATTGAGGGACATAAGTGAGAACTGATGACTTATATGAGCCTATGAGGTTGTGCCTTCTTTGAATTGACCAAAAAGAAAATGAATTTAAAAGATACAAGACTCTTTTTTGGATGGTGAAAGTGGATTCTATCCACTGGAAAAAATCTACTCAGGGACCCGCACCATGCAGAGACAAGAGGAAAAAAATTGATTGTAGGGCAAAATATTTAAGTGAGGACAAGGGAGGGAGATTTTACTTCGTTACTTAAACTAACAACAGAATCTGAACTGCATTTAACTCCATCATTTTTCTCATTTGCAATTTGCACGACAGCTGCTGCATCATCCAGAAGGCATTCAAGTTCATTGATAACAATTTTACCTGCAAAATAGTGTGCAGATTTTAAGAAATCAGCTTAAGTCTAAGAATCATATACTTCATAAATTATGACCCCCCCCCCCAACACACACACACACACAACAGCTGACACAGCAATGGAGCAGAGAAAGAATAAAGGAACCTGTTAAAATGTGCAACAAATATCTTAGATGCAATGAGAATAAGATTGCATGCAACTCTCATAGATGTCATAACTCAATCTCAAAAGAGATTCTGAGAAATCAAAAGTAATATGAGAAGGAATTACCTTTGTTTATGTAATCCAGAAGTCCAAGATGGCATGTATGCACTTCTGCACAATATCCATGAGTCATGAAGGATAATAATTAGATCCAACAAGATGCAAGTTGCAGTAAAAGAGAAACATAAGAAATTGAAAAAAAGCAAGAGGTAATTATTGCATAGCAACAATTCAATGAAAACAAATATTATTTTAGTTATTACATGCTAGATTAGTGTATATTGGGCACTTAAAATAATTAGGCTACCATTATTGGTGTAGAAATAAGGTGCTGCTTTTCCAAACATCAGTATAAATTCTTAAATCTTTCTCCCTAAACTGAATCAACCTATATTTTGAGGTAATTTGAGCCCCTTATCCTCCCCTTCTACAGAAGGCCCACTCACAACAAAAAACTAAGTAAGACCAAGAAAAAAAGCTAGTTCAATTGATGTCTAAGATTCAAAATTGCAGGTTTATTTATATAGAGCAGTGGCACAGAAATATATGAACTTCCTGATGTGGGCAGATTCTATGAGTACGCAAGACTAAATTAGAAGGGCAAAAGATGGTGCCAACTGCCAAAGCAACCAAAATGGCATAGCATGTGGCATCAGTATGTACTGGGAATCATAAGGGATCTTTGAATTTTGATCCTATCTGCAACATTATTTCCTTCTGAAAACAACATCAAATACAATCATATAGTAAAAGGTTAAGAATTACCTGATTCAAAAGCTAATAAATGCATAATTTTGAATATAATACCCAGGAGACTTTGTATTACCAATATGCATAGCTCAATTCTTAAACCAGATAAAAATGTAATTATTTGCACTAGTTCAAGTTAAAGTGTATTAGAGTGTGACTGGATGAACTCTAGACTTCTTATTTAACTGAGATGGCATAATAAACTACGTCAAATATACAAATTACATACCCTACATATACATAAAGCCACATTCATATACAATCCGGATCTTAAAATCCATTCTGCAATAGAAAATGAATGATGATTCTAATGGTCCAGGATTAGACAAGATGTAATAGAAAATGTATGATGATTCTATTGGTAAATTAGGCAAGATGTGAAAAAGCGATTTTCTTCTGAGACATTTTAAAGCTAGAAAAATTGAGGGTTTTACACTTTGCTAAACATTTACACAATACAAGGCCAAGGAAAGTTCAAATGTCAATAACATATTAAATTTGATAGGACATATTTGACCCTTATTTTTAAAAACCAAAGTAGGACTTCTTCAGACTTATACTTGCTCACATTTTGAGAACTGTCATGACTGTTGATGCATCCAGCTTCAACATATGACAAAACCCTTCTTGAACTATGAGCCTTGATAATACTTTCAACCAATATAGATGTTTTATCGATTGGGGGCCGCCCTAAAAATCCTGACAAGATAATGAATTTATAATCAATCTTTCAGCTGGTTCTATGATTTCTAATTGAAGGTATATATCAGAAAAAAAATATCCATTATAGCTGGCTGCAGCCATGCAATCTGAATATGCAATTATTATTCTTGAAGGTTAAGTTATTATTCTTGATGCAAATGGATAGAGCAAATCTGGATCATACACAAACCAGCCATGAGACCAATGACTCCATATATCATTGGAGAAAAAAACTACCAACCAAAAATGAAAATCACAGGCAACTCATTCAGACACACTTACCAAGTGCTTGCTGAAAGCCACAGAGCAACCTACTTCCAGTCGATACTAGTTCTTCAAATTGTGTAATCCTTAGATTGAAGTACCAGAATATGGTGAATTACACTATGAGAGTTGATGGAACAAAATTTGCAATTTGAAGTATATATAAAACAGTTGTTTTTAAAGATGAAATAATTGTAATAAAATAAAACAAAAGTAGATGTGATGAATTCAACCTTGTCATAAAATCTGAATATATTACGATAATTTTGTCCTTCAACTCACTTTGCTGGTGTTTTCCATTTTCCATTCTGCATCGCAATAGAATATTAATGCACAACGGGATGTAATTGAGCCCAACTGAGCTGAATATCACCATGCTCAAGCTCGGCTCATTAAGAAAAGCTCCTCAGCTCACGCAAGAAAACAAGCATACCTTGATAAAATTAAATAAAAAAACTATCCAAGCATATTTCATACTGAATTGATCATTTAACGACAAAAAAAGAACTAAGAGAGCAGACGTAATAGCCTGAACAATTCATCAATGGATATCGCCTTCAGCAGTTAATTCTCCACAGATCCCTCAATTAACCGTAATGTTTCAATAACCACTTCAACCAATATCCACCAAAAAAAATTAACAACATAACATAAAACTCACACAGAGAAGCACGTTTTTTAACCCGTCAGCAGCGGCGACTCCTTTCGCTGCTTCAACCCTCCTGACCGCCGCCGGCGATGGCTGTTTGGTAGCGGCGTCTCAAGGTGGAAGCGGGCGATGACTCCTCGTTGGGCAACAGGTGGCTGACGGCCGTTCGCCGTATAATACCTCTTCAATGGTTTTCCGTCTCGCAGAGTCAAGCGTCGACGGCGGTCTTCAGGAGTGACGGCGGTGCGGTGGATGAGTGGTGGTGGAGATTGAGAATAGTGGAAATCAATTTTGAAACCCTTGATTTCAAATTGGAAGCGGGTAGGGTTGTGATTCTGATTCTAGGAAATTCCCGCTATTAATTTTGTTTCACCGCTTTTTTTTTTTTTTAATTATTTTAATTTATGATTGAGACAATTGGTGATTTATGATTTTCTTCTAGCATTTACGTTTTTTATTATATTTTGTGATTAATTAAAGATAATCCTTTAAGTTTTTCATAACATAACCATGGTTTCTTGCTTAATTAAACAAAAGGTGACATTTCACTAGTCAATTCTCGAACCGTAAATAACAATTTTTAATAATTTTATTATTCATCCGAAGACTACTTTTAAAAAAAAAAATTATCTGGATTTTTATTTTATTCTTGATTTTCTTTTATTTTTGTCTAATTTTATTTTTTTTGGTATTGAGAAACCGGGAATTACAAATCGCACTTTGCAACTCAAAATGCATATTTAACTCGAGAGTATTAACTATTTATCATTAATTACTTTTATTAAATAATATTGATATTTTTTTATTAAAAAATATTAATTGTGCATCAGTTGTAACATAGCAACAAGTATTACTTGTCATGCTTATATTACGTTTTGAGATCTTGAACGATGTTGGTGTGTCTTCTACATAATCGTTCAAGTTCCATGTGCCATTTTCTTTAACGTGGATAAGAAGGTTGTATCTTGTATGCATCTGATGCACCGTGTATTCTATAATATATTTTAGAATCACGCAACTTATTACATTAATTGTATTGTTTAGTGAAAATAAATTATATTATTCTAAAATAATTATGAAATGCACAGTGACACTTAGTAAACATTAAAACAACTCATATAAGAATTAATTTATTGCATTTTCTCTAATTCATTAAATTTCACTAATTTGGTAATGTTGACTACGGGTAATAAGTGTCATAATCTAGCCAGAAAAAGGACATTGTTGCATGTAATTTAATATTCTCATTGATGGCATGTTTTTTGTTTATGTTATCATTTCTTAACTTTTTTTGTTTTTACAACTTACAAGTTGAAATTGTGATGTTAAATTTAATTTGTTTTGTAGTATTTTTATATGCTTAGTGAATTTAGATTTTCTTTTTTAGACATATTTATGTAAAACGGACACAAATTCTTTGGAGATCTTTTTTTTATTTATTATTAATACAATTTTTATATTTTGAGATCCTATTTTTTGTGTAGCTATCATGAAAATTACTTTTATGACGAGGAAGAAATGACATACCCCTCATCTCAATTTTTTGAAAGAGTAAACATATATAATGTGGATAAAAATTCGTATGAGACGGATATAAATTAGCACAAATTAATATTTATTTTTCTAAAGGGTTAGGGTTTGATTGGTATATAAACACAATAATAATATTATTTTTGTAATTATAAAAAATATTATTTCAAAAAATATATATTAAAAAGCTAAAAATTATAAAACAGATTCACTAATACTGATATTTCATTCCTAAATCATATCAATTATAAGAATGATCATTCATACATCATTTCATCCAGGTCTTCATTTCATTAATTAGTTCATTTCATTCAGTCATATCAATCATGCCCTTAAAACGTTATGTCTAAATTATGTTTCGCTTCACTGTTAGACTGTCTTATGTAAGTGTGCCTCGTAGTGCTTCGATTATGATGTGCAGCAATCAAATGTTAATATTACTCTATTCCCATGTGTGGAAAATACAAATTAAGCAACATAATGAGACTTTCATCCAAACACTGATTATCGAAAGATAATGTAATTTTGCTTTAAAAAAAAGAAAAAAAGAAAGATAATGTAATTTTGAAGTTGTAAAGATATTGAATGTATTGATTAGTACTATCCATAAGACTATGGTGTTTTTTTTTTAATATCAACTTTGGGAGCCTTTTGAAGATTGTTGCTGTTTTATTAAATTAGTTTTGCTGCTAAATTTTTATTATTGATAAAGTCTAGTATGAAAATTTTTATACATGAAAAAACTTTAATTTACAATTAAATTCTGTAATTGGTGAATGTAAAATAAAATTGAGTGGTTCATAGTTCACTCGACCCAAGTGGTTCATGGTTCACCCCGGCCGAATAGGTCATAATTTAGTGTTTAGGGTGTAGATGGTTGATTTAGGACAATTTTATAGATTTTCATACATGAAAATTTCACACTAGACCTAACCTTTATTATTTGCTTATTTCTGTATATGGACTTTGCTAATTGAAGTCGTATGGTGAAAGTGGGGTACACAATATTTTACCTTATTTTTTAGACGTTTTGTTATTTTGATGGTTTTTTATTTTATTTTATTTAGGTTCTTCTATCACCGCATACATGACACATCTTTTTGTCTCGCTATCAATCGAAACGCAGTCGCAACACCACTACCACAATAGGCGGACCACCATTCCACCACATCTTTTCGTCTCGTTATCAACCGAAACCGCAATCGTACTATAACAACAACAATACCACTACAAGAGGGAGACCACCACAAGAGTGAATACAAATTTTTATATCCGTGTCTCAAACCCAAAACTTCGAGGTCTTTAGTAGAGGAAGTTCTAACCACTTGAACAATTCACGTTTGACGCTGTTTTTTTTTTTTAAGTTTTAGGAACTTGATGAATTATGAATAAATATTGGAAATTTACTGGGAGGTGCAAGATTCTACACGTTATTACTAATAGGTGCAAGCATCTTTTTGTATTACTAAAAGGTGCAAAACACAACATAAAAAACCTATAATACCCACCTCCCTCACTAAATATATTACCCCACCGCCCACTCATCAAAACTAAACCTCACCCCTCTACAAGAAAACCCTCTCTCCCAAATTCCCAATTCAAAACAATTATTCAGCCTCCAACCCTCAACCCCCTCCCCCAAACAAACTCTCCCCTGCAAACACTCTCGTCGCCCCCGCCCCCCTCCCTCCCTCCCCCTCCCAACAAAAAATTATCAGTGCCGCTACAAATATTTACCAGCCTCCGCCGCCCCACCGACACACCCCACCGCAGACGGCGGTGCCCCACCCCCTACCGCAAAAACCAGAGCCACTGCTGGAGTGCAGTTTCCGGCGGCGTTTGGTGACGGTGGTTTCCGACATCAGATTAGGTGGTGGTGGTGGGGGTTTCGGCCGTGGAGTTTGGTGGTAGTGGCTTAAGTTGCGGCGGCGGATCTGTACATATCCGCCGCCGGGTGCGCGATTTTTGTAGCAGATGTACTTTGTTTATCAGTCTTGCGGTTGTGGAGGTCATATACTGAATCGACCAGGCCGGAGAGGTGCTGTGAGAGGGAAATGAAAGCGATGAGTTCGAAGATTTTCGGAGCTCGAGCAGAGCTTTAATGGCGGACGGTTTGGGGGATTTTTTATTTTTTTTTGCACAGACTTAATTTCTTTTTGTGTATAAAGTGTACTGTGTAAAAATTCTTTTATTTTTTCCCATTCTATAAAAGAGTCATGCTAAACAGTGTAGGTTGTTGCATGAATTGAATTGCTACCACTGCTATCATCACTTAGTTCCATTTTTTTTCCAAACATTTTTCTTTTCTTTTTCTATTTAATAAAACAGGTCGACAAATGAGTTTGATACATTATTTTCTGGGTTGTAGCGGCCATGTATATATAGTTCTTATTTTCTGATTGAACCAAACTTTTGTGGTTGAACAAATATTTTTTGCATTCGGGTTGGATTATTTTACACTTTGTGCAAAATAAAATTGTTATCGTGCAAAATTAAATAAGAAAGACAATATAAAATTGTATACAACTAAATTTTGCAAATTTCAGATTTGATAAACAGGTTAAAATTAAAAAATAAACAGTTTATACTTTTTGCAATTTTCAATTTTGATAATGAAATAAATGTATTTTAGAATGGAGTAAAATTTGAATTTTGCTAATGAAATTTGTAATATATTAAAATGCTTTTTAAAATGGAGTAATTTTTGAAGTTGTGCAAAAAAATATTAGGATTTTCCTAATTTTCTATTTTGTCAGTATTCTCTTGAGAACCTATGTTTTGATAGGATGTTATATCGTTCATTCGCTATGTCCTCTACATCATAAATCGGTCATCGTTACGTTTTTTAACAAAAAAAAAAAAAAAAGGGATTTATTGGCTTTTAGTTGAACCTTTCGAGCGGGAAGAATTTATATGTTCGTTTTTATAATGTTGAGATTTTATTTGGATGGTGGATGGTTGTGAAATTTCATATGTATAACTGTTTGATTGCACAAACGAAAGAAAAGAATAATCAATGACCCAAAATGTGTTATTTTTTTTTTCAATCAAGCGGTTGACAATCATTTTTGGACTTTTGCACTTTTTTTCAAAAAAATACAATTAATATGTATTTTTCTTAAAAAAATTTAACTCGTTTTAAAATATTATTTTAGAAGGTTTTAAAAATTAAATTTAATGAATTCGTAATTATAATATAATCTCAAAAAAAAATAAAAATAAAAATTATAATATCATTTACATATTTTTATTAATGAACATGCTTTTAAATATCAAGTAATTAATACTATTTTAGATTTTCTTAAATTTATTTATCCATTTGTTTTTAAAGACTTTTAATGAAAAATTATTTATTAATTTTTAGAATGGTAAAGTTATTTTTTTGTTGGAAATATTGTAATCTTTTTTTTGCTTTATTATTAAAGTAAATTTTTTTTGTAGGTAAAAAGTAATGAAATGGGAAAAATTAAATTATTTTTTGTGGGTAAAAGTAATAAATGAGATGTAATTTTAAATTTTTTTAAAAATTATGCATATTATATATATATAATATTTATTATATAATTAAATCCGGAAATTATGAAATATAGTATTTTTTAAATGAAGAACCAAAATAGGATGTTATATCGTTCATTCGCTATGTCCTCTACATCATACAATCATCGTTACGTGTGTAAAAAATATTTATTGGCCTTTAGTTGATGGAAGAATTTATATGTTCGTTTTTTATAAGTTGAGAGATTTATTTATGACAATTTCATATGTATAACTGTTTGATTGCACAAACGAGTAAAAATTATACCCAAAATGTGTAATAAAATCAAGCGGTTGACAATCATTTGAGACTCACTAAAAAAATAATTGTTTAAACTCGTTTAGTAAAGCTTATTAACATAAGCAAACGAACCTAAGCTCAATAATATTCATTTCATTAGCTCATAAAAGTTATACTAATGATTAATTTAATTTTGTAAGGAATTTGGGTACCCATTGCAATCCTTTTCTTTATAATTTTATTAGTTGTTATAAAAAATAAATATTAGTATAATAGCATTGATTAATAATATGTTATATAATAAATATATAATTAAATGAAATTATGAAATATAGTATTTTAAAATGAATTTAAAAAATATACGAATCTATCTTTACAATTAATTTATAAAAAAGATAATGTGAAAATTTTTGTTTTAAATTTAAAGGTTAAAAAAGTGTGACTTATATTAATAAAATTAAAAATTTTACTATAAAAAGTATTACTAATAAAAAGTGAAATTGTGACTTATATTATAACAAAAAAAAAAAGTGATAAATCAATTGTGTAAAAATATTACTAAAACCAATAATCAAAAAAACTTAATAAATGTTTTAAAAGATACCAACTCTTAATTTATAAATAATCTAATGTAAAGTTATTGTTTTAAACAAAAAAAACTCGTAAATATATAATAATTAAACTCAAAATCAACTCAATTTTTTTTCGAAAGACAATTAATTACAATAGCTTACTAACATAATCAATTACAATAATTTCATTCTATCATCGGACACATGTCAACATCATATCATCTAAATTGTAGATCGGAATATTAATCACTTTCAAGAAACCACCCAAAATCAACTTCGGAATTGCTATCGAAACGCACCACTTTCACAAGAGGAATTAACCATAAGAATTAATAATAAACCCGAGGTTTTTTAGGTGATGGAATCAACTTGATAATAAATAAAACAAAGTTCAAATAATCCAAAATTGGGTAACTCAATTCAATTATACACCCTTGTACTCATAAACACTTATTTTTAAGTTGTCAAACACCCATTTGTATCATTAACCCGAACCAGTAATTCATGGACTAAATCATAATTTGACCCTCACATGGAATATTTCTCCTAATTATTTACAAGAAAAATAATATTCCCTTCATTTTTAATTAGACGTCGTTTAAACCTTTTAAAATAATTTTTAAAATAGATGTCGTTCTGAGATTTTCTTACCCTTTATCTCATATTTGCACTTAATATGATAACTTTAAATTTCCTATAAAAATGTTGTGTGTATATTTTTTCAGTCAATAGCAATTATTGTTAAGAATATTTAAATACTAATAATTAATATTAATTTTGGAAAAAAAATTTCATAATTTGTCTTAAAAATCTCAGAATGACATCTACTAAAAAATTGAGGGAGTAGTATTTGAGTACAGATTTTAACCGTCAGTTCCAGAAAATAGCGAATGCTACCCCCATACTTTAGAAATAACTACATATAGGTATACTCATTCCCGCCCCTTCCAAGTTCGAACCAAAAAATTAGGGCAGATTCAATTCAGGCCAATGATTCCAATCACCTTCGTCGCATGATTTCAGAAATAGCAATGGCGGAAAGGGCGGTTTTGGGTTCTGGATGTAATGTATCTGTAGAATTGTTTTCCGCACCCAGCATAATGGATAAACGCCGCAGTCGACGGCGCTGCTATTCTAAGATGATTCCTGCCCCAAAACCCTAAACACCCTACACCGTTTTGTGTGTGTATACCAAGTGTCTGTATACTTGTTATTGGGCAAATACGTTTGTGGATTGAGTTTGACTATATTTTTTGAATTATGTATATAAATCTGGCTGCATTTATTTTTTTATAACCTAATGCTTATCTGCTGTGTAAATGGGATTAGTTCAGACAATTGGATTATGCATACATTATTATGTAGGCAAATTTAGAATGTATAAATACATTTTAGTGTATTCTTTGGAAATGAGTGAATGATATTGATTGTAGAAAACTGAATTGATTGGAATTATTATTTGTTATTCAGTAATTTATTCTTCCTTCCAATTTTGTATGAAGAGGTATTTTACTTAGGAAAATTGAATTAATGGAGCATCAACCTGTAATTTGTGTTCGCACTAGTATAATTTATCTTTTATAGCTAAGGTTACACTATATGTTTAATGTGTTTGTTCACCTTTCAAGTTTTCTTTTAATTAAAGCTTGATTGTTATATATTTTATCCAAGCACACATTCATGAAACTTATCAATTCTCATTTTTGGTATGCGTGTGTGCTTGTGTATGTTAAGCTAGTTTAATTGGTCCAATGATCACGATGAAAGTTCGGTTTTATTGGTTTGAGCTTGCCAATGGTGGCCATGTTGATTAATTCAGAACACGAAAACTCATGTTATTTGAATGAGGAAATTGAAGATCCATGTAATCTTATTGGTAAGAATTGGTCGGGCGAAAAGCAAAAACAATAGAGACAACAACATTTGGGATTCTAGTAATCTGTTCAAGATTAAGAGGAAAATTATGCCAGCACAGCATATTAAATGGTTTAAATGAGCCTGTTCAGACTCGAACAATCCTCTATAATTCTTGCATATGCCTGATAGGGATTAGGGAGTTCCAAAACCTCTTCTTCCCAATCCCATAAACATTGAACTGGAGTCTAGAAGAACCACCAATTTGTTTGGGTCATTCTAATATTTCACCAGCAAACAAAGAGACTATGCTTTGTGGGCTATAAACCCTAAACAGTTGTTTACAGCATCCTTTTGAGGTATTGAAACTGAAAACTTTACATCATTTACTACTTTTCACTGTATATATCTCATTAAGATTATTGACAGATCTGTCAAAACATAGTTTGAGTCCTAAATTTGTTTTAGTGCTGGAGCTTTTGTTGTGGAAATGGCAAGATCAGCAACAACAGTTGGTCAAAGTAGTAGAAGAGGCAGGGGTGTGGGAAGAGGAGGTGAGGATGGAGTAAGATATGCTCGATATTCAGAAGAGCAGATTGAGGTTCTAGAAAGAGCTTATTCTCAGTGCTCAAATCCAACCCACTTCCAGAGGCAACAAATTATGCATGACCATCCTGTCCTGAGGGACATAGATCACAAACAACTGAAAGTCTGGTTCCAAAACCGCAGGTGAGATATTTTTCTGGTCTGAGTTTGTCTTTTCCCTCTCATGGATGCTTCATCATTAATACTGTTATGACTCATTCAGTCTTTTAATAGATTTGAAGAATTTAGTGCTGTCGTCACTGGTCGTGCTAAATCAAATAGATTTGTTAATTGGCTCTTAAATTTTCACGTTATATTTATGTAGTGGTTGACTACCATTACTAGTGATAAATTTACTATGATTGATGTTAATATATTGTGTGCTTGTTTTGGAAACTATTGTGAATAATTTCGGAAAATCACCTACATAAAATACTAACGGATCTAGAGTAAATTAGCCGTTTGATAATAAAAGTGAACTTCATTATTCAGCTTGTAGAAAAGATGTGCTGAAAACATATCAGATTCTGGTCAAGTACATTTGGCCATCTGCATTTATAACTTGCTATTAAGTATTAACTCTAGAAGAGCACCTATACAATGCCAAACATTTTTCAATTCAAACTCCATTCAAATATACATTTTAAAACCTGATAATTAACGTTGATAGTTTTCTTCTAAATTATACATATCGTGCGCGTGTATATATATACACGGTCTTGATATGGTGCCCCATGATGGGTTCCTTATGCTCATGTATTTGTGCTGATATTGACTCTTTAAGGAACCCACCATTGGGCTTAATATATATATATATTTATATCCTGATAATATATATATATATATATATATTTATATGTATATTATAGGATGTGGAAATAATAATATATATTTTAGTGATGATATATTTCTAAGAATGATTAGTAACTATCACATTTTTAGCTAATCATATAAACGAGAGTAATAAAAAGTTAACCTAGGCGTATGAATTTGGGTGTAGCATTTTGGTAGTTTTTAAAATGCTACTTGTGTTTATTTTTCATCTCAGCACAGTAACACATAGAATAATGGAGGTATTTCTTCCGACTTCTTAGAGTGTAGGTATAATAATACCAATACTAATACTAATTTTAATACTAATACTAATACTAATACTAATACTAATACTAATACTAAGACGAATACTAATACTAATACTAAGACTAATACTAGCATTCTTACATAGGGTAGAGTGTTTAGTAAAACTGTAAAAGTAACACAGAAAGAGAAAGCAATATAATATATCTGCCCATCTAGATTCTGCATTTATGAATTGCCAAGCACAATAAAAAGTGTTAATTGCGCACCATGATTCGGTTTCAGATTCCTTCATACTAGATTTGTTAAGTCAATTATATTAATGCTTTTATCATATCTAAACATTTTACTGAAGGTTGAGAGAGTGATTTAAAGTAGATGCTGCTTTCATTTTTTGATCCAGCCTCTCAAAGTTCCTATTGGGCAGGGCTTTAGGCATTTCTAACTTCATAATGATTCAGAGTTTATCGTAAAGTCGTTCTCAAGGCAACCAAGCTGAGACCTGGTATAGTTGCTATGATACAAAACCTGACGGAGTGCATTGTAGTATTAGTTCTCTAGTTGGTTGAACTTGAGTGTCACTGCAATGGTAATTGCTAATGTGAAACATGGCCCATTGGGGTTGAGGCTTCATCCTGCATCATATTTTTTTTGACTAAACATATTTCTAAGTCCTTGAGCATTCATGCCTTGTCATTGTACTTTTACTGTATTTTATTTAGCAACTGTAATTTTATTTTTGTTCACATTGAGGACTCTTCAGGATTCAAGTGAAGAGCAAAATTTTAAGGGTTCTATAGAACAATATAAACATATAGCAGGTTATCGATCATTATGAACAAAAAGTAAAAGCTTAAGGCCTTAATAAAGGCGAAATACAAGTATGAAAATTGAACAACTTAAAAATGCATTCGTCCTAAAATTTTAAAATGAGGCCACTTATTCTGTAACATATTTTACATTTTTGGGGCCAAGCAATTAACGTAATGAGGCCTCTCAAGTAAAAAAAATAACAAAAAAATAAAATTAAGTAAATAAGTTAACTTTTGTATGGGTCGTTAGAAAGTCCATTTCCATTATGCACTTACCATAATCAGTCTCTTTCTTGAAAATTATGTTTTGAGAATTTTGTAGATTTGAGGTTATTAGTAATATATATTATGCACTTACTATAATCAGGTTTTTAAGGCGATTAATGGTGCTAGATTTCCAAAAAATATGATATAATCGTATTGACTTAATTATAAAGCCGTTATTACCAATACTAGATTTTAGGTTAAATCGGCCTTTATAATAGGGTCTTTGGTAGTTGCCCTAGTCCCTACCCATGCGCCGCCTGCTTTGAGCTCTCCGCCTATCAAACAGGGCCTCATTTCTAGCCTCCTTTCTCATTTGAAAAGAAACCAGAGTTATGGTCAAAACAGGTTTTCATATGGCCAAAATGCTTTGTTTGAGCTGTTTTTCCTTTCTCAGATGTCGTGAAAGGCAGAAAAAAGAAAGCGGTGGTCTTGTTTCGGAAAACAGGCGATTGACTTCGGCAAACAAGGCGTTAAAGGAAGAGAATGCTGGATTGCATAAAAAGTTAGCCCAGATAATGTGTGAGAATGAGGATTTGCGGAACCAGGTCCTCAATGTATGTTATATCTCTTCTAAATAAGCCTTGTATATTTCTGAAAATGTCTCTATTATCATTGTTTGATGGCTTGGATCTCAACTAGATGACTATTCTAACTACTCAATAATCTGTCTGATACATGCATTGCAAAATATTTTGATTCATTTAATTAGTTTTTCTTGTGTAGATGCCTTTCCCTAAATAAAATATATATTTCAGAAATCGTTCCATCATTCCCCGCCCAGATATGGCATACCAGACTATTCCTTTTTAGGGATTGACACTTCAACATTAGCAAATGATATGTGAGGAGTTTTTTTGTGATATTGGGTTTATAATGCCTCTTGACAAAATGCTCAAGAGTTACTCCCTCCGTCCCATTTCAATTTGCACACTTACTTTTTTATCGTGTTTTAGCGAACGAGTTGTTTATTAGTATTTGAAATGATAAAGTGACTTTTAAAGAGGGGTATGATAGATCTATCTCTCCTCTATTATATGTCTTTTTAAAAATTACTTTATCATTTCAAATACTAATAAAAAACTCGTTCGCTAAAACACGAGAAAACAGTAAATGTGAAGCTTCAAATGGGACGGAGGGAGTATATGTGATTTAATAAGTTAAACAACAAATGAATAGATGGGCATAAATGAGGATTGATGGACTGTAAAAAGTTGTACTTTAGAGAACCAAGACATTTTTGGCATGGAAGGAGTAATGCTTTTTACGTGAATGTTGCTTCATAATATTTATCTTTGTTAAACATGCTTCATGTAAATTTCATGAGTACATTGATGTCAAGGTGATTTTTCCTCATAGCACATGCTCCTTTTCCGTTTCTAAGTTGACACAACTGCTAAGATGAATTTATTTGGTTAAGACATGATTGTCCTGCTTAATATAAGATTTATATTTTCACTTGCAAGAGTTTTTTAAGTCATATGGGCTACTTACCAATAGCATAATTGTGAATTTGTGATGCAGTTAACTTCTCAAACTACCACCTCTGACTGGGGCCACCAGCCTGAAGCCAATAATCCTCAGATGCCGATCAGTTCTGCTGTAGACAAGAAGTATAATGATTGCTACTAAGATAAAAATGTTCCATATACTTATCATATTCTGCTGATTGATTTTTAATTCTCTATCATGTAGCCTTCTCTCAATAGCTGAGGAAACCAAGAAAGAGTTCATATCTAAAGCTATTGGAACTGCTATGGACTGGATCCCTTTACCATGGTTGAAGGTTGCAACTCTTATCACTTATTAGTTATTTTAAAACCCTGTCCAGCTGTACTTGCATTCTTGATCCATTCGTTTGGTTTCTTTTCAGTTGCATGGTCCAGATTCATTTGGTACCATCTATGTCCCCTCGACTTGCACTGGAGTGGCAGCACGTGCAAGTGTTACAATAACTCTAGAACCTTCTAAGGTTAGCTCTGTTTATATCTTATAAAATCCTCCATGTTACTAGCAAAATAGGGCACTATTTTAAATTAGTTTAATAGCCTAAAGGCCCTAAACAAGAGACACAAACATCTAGGCTGTTGGTTTGAATTCAACCTAGAATTAACATTTTCTTTGCGATTATCAATAGTAAAACTTAAACAAGAACCATGGGTCTATTAATTTTGTTTGTATGTTGCTTAAACAATAGTTCTTTGCATCTTATGTAGATATTGGAAATCCTAAAAGACCGGACTACCTGGTGTAGACAGTGCCGTAATATGGAAGTTGTTGCCAAGTATCCTGCAGATAATGGAGGAACCGTTGAATTAATCTACACACAGGTAAGCAAAAAGTGGAGCATTTCTTACATTTGCTAGAACACAACAGATATAGCTTGAAGGATTTTATGCTAAAAGCGCTTATTGCTATTTATCTGCTTCCAATTATTGACTTTTTTCTTGTCCAGCTTTATGCTCCCAGTATCATGGCATGTGCTCGCGATTTTTGGACATTAAGATACACTTCTGTTCTAGATGATGGCTGCTGTGTGGTATGCTTACTTCTTCCTTGTCGTGTCATGAGAATTTATCCATGGAAAAACACTCTTGTAATTGCATTTACTTTTAGATCTAGATTATAGGTAAGGTGTACCATAGTATATAGTCTCACAGATTGCACCAAACATATATACATACTGCTATTTATTGTCATTCTTGCTAGATATGCACTTTTTCCCGTGGCTGTACTTAATTCTTGCTCTTTTAATAAGGTGTGTGAGAAATCAATTTCTGGTTCTGATGCTACCCCAAGTTCACCTGCTTCCCTAGAATTTGTGAGAGGTAGGATGCTGGCGAGTGGCTATATGATTCGCTCAAACGGAGGTGGATCAACCATTCATCTTGTTGACCACTGGGATTTGGAGGTAAAATCCACTTCTCTAAAGATCAAGCTGAACAAATTACACTCTTTACTTCTTATGAAGAGGGCTAACCCTTCTGTCAAAAAAAAAGAGGGCTAACTCTTGCACGAGGTGGTTCACAAACTAGCACAAATTAACACCCACCTCTTCCAAAGTGTTAAAGCACCATTCCCAAATTATGCTCTGTCTCATGCAAGGCCTACTCTGAGGAATTTGAATTAAATGTATAAATTCATTGCAGGCATCATCTGTCCCTGAGTTGGTGCGACCTCTGTATGAGTCATCTGAAATTCTGGCCAGGAAGATGGTTCTTTCTGTGAGTAAATTGATTATGTCTTATATTACATATATTAAGTTATCTTTACATTTGCAGACTTGGAATATGGGATGTGGCATTTTGGGAAATTATTCTAGACTTAACTCCTGTCTGCATACTTTAACAGGGTTTTTTGAAAATGTTTTTGAGTTGGAGATTTAAGTTTTAGTTTGAAGTCTTGACGTTTCTAGACTTGGAATATGGGATGTAGCATTTTGGGATATTAAACTGACTTGGTTATTCTAGTGCACTTAACCCGTCATTCATGTACTACGGTTTTGCAAGACTGATACTTGAGTAGCAAGGTGTTTTGGTTGGCTCTAAATTCATACTTAATGAACAACTCATTCACTAGGGTGAAGTTTGGAAATGAGGTAAGGTAGATATGCTAGAATTGCAGACTGTAAATACAAGGAGCATTATTTGGGAGTAAAAATAAAATCTCAATTAATCACCGGCCCCACTAGAAAAAAACACCAACAATTATACAGGGAAGCTTGATAGTTTTGTTGGACATCACTATCTTTATTTAAAATGTATCGACATGTTCCTCCAAAGGTTACGTTTAAGGTTCAAAAATGTTATGCACCCCACTTGCAGCTATTCTATGCAGGCCACAATGAGTTTTCTATGTACAAGTGACTAATAGAGTTCTTCTCTATGAAGGCAATCCAATATATTGAGCATGTAGCCAACGAGAAGAATGGCGTGGAAGTACGTCCTTCCCTTGAAGATCCTCTTTTCGTGAGAAATATGAGCAAAGGAGTTTGTAGGTAAGACTCTCAGATCTGCACATGTCAATCATTATTCGCTTTTGTATGTCTCACTATAGCATGGATTTCAATATTATATGCACTATTAAGACAACAGCATGTTGTATTACTTATACCATCTTAGAAATTCCAGGAAAGACACCTATGCTTTTAGGTTAATACCTATTATAGAAATTTAGAAACATCATTCTAGTAATCTAATTTTGGGTTTTGAACCTGAAGATCAAAAAGTGTTCTCGTGCAAAAAGGACTACTTAATTGCGGTCAAAACATAATACATTTGCTGATAAAGTTTTGAAGTGGATAAAATTGCAGCTGCTTATATGACATATCTGTTGTTTTTCGGATGAGACAACCTCCAATGGAAGAGAGTCTGTCTTGTTCCAAAGTGCAAGACTTTTGGCATATTTTACTACCTACTCCTGGTTTTTACCACATTTTGGAGAACCATCGAGAATTGTGGTGCAATTTCTGTTGAAGGCTTGAAGCTTAAACGTCACTAATACCATTGTTGTTTTCTTATAGGTTCTTCAATGATGCTATCAATTGTTTTTCTGAAGATGGGTGGACATTGATGAATGCTGACACTTCTGATGATGTTATTACGTCCTTCAAGCGAGCTAAGAATTATGGTGTCTTTGCAGATTTTGATAATATAATTTGCGTGAAAGCCTCTTTACTACTTAAAGTGAGTTTAGAAAAAAAAAATAATCTGGCTTATAATTTCGATGTTCCATTAGTTGCAATTGTGATTACTTTCTGCACACCACTTCCTTTTATCTTATATCTAATAATGAGTAAATCTTAACACAGAATTGAAACTTTGTTATGTTCTGATGATTTATCATTCTATTTAATCAATTCCAGTTACATTCTAACAATTTGTCCCTTGCTAAAGACCATATAGAGCAACTTTTTCTCTTTTGAATTTGTAAAATAATGGTAAGGAGACAGAACTTAATAGCAGGAAGATTGTGTTGGAACATGTAAGTAGAATAATGATTAAGATTGGAAAAGTTAAATTTTTTCTTGGTTGCTTTATTGGGTACTTAGTATTTTGGACATAGCTTTCGCTTTATCACGTTCATAAGAAACTCCCACAAATACAGGGATGAGATTGATGTAGCAATAGTTGGCTGCAAAATGAATCTGATGTGATTAACAGGGTGTGGGAAGAATCCCTTACTTTTTACTTCTAACACATGCAGGATGAAACTTGATGAAATAAGTCGAAATACTTTTTGCTCGTATATTCTCTATCCAAATTATAAAAGTGAAAATTATAGATTGGAGAAGCACAAATAAGTGTGCATATTTGTGCCTCTATAGGGATCTCTCATCCCTAACTTTTGCAATAAAAATTTCTGTTTCTTCAAAATAAATATCAAGTGTGCATATTGATTTCTATGCATTTGCCCGGTTACATACACTTATCTGTGTCTTAATGTGCACATAAAGTTTAACACTTGCTATTATATATATATATATATATGAAGATTGGCCTGATAACAAGATTACTTTTTGGGAAAAGAATATTGTTACTGCCAATGGACACAATGATATGCATATCAATGTTTCAGAAAAAGAGATTGGCTTTTTTTTGTTGGTCTTCTTTTTCATTTATACAAGATTTGTATTTATGATGCCAAAATGTACATCTTGCCTTGTTTGTTTGAAGATGTGTTTATTTGTGAAGTTGTATTCATGAATTTTCATCAAGCATTTTTGGGTACTAAAAACATTATGTTTATTGGTGGCAGAATGTTTCCCCTGCAAAACTGGTGAGTCTTCTGAAAGAGCGGCGCCGAGCTTGGATGGATTTCAATTTTACTAGCCATTCTACAGCATTTTCCAGAGCTGGATGCTTTGCATATCCTGGACTGCAATCTCACCATTCAATTGATGATCCTGTGGTGCTTGGCTACTCCAATTATGAGGATGAAGTTGGTTTCATGATACTTTATTCTTTATAATTTTTTAGTAATAACTGATTATACTATTTTATTTTTGTAAAAATGGTAGACAAGATATTGAAATTATTTCATTTGACTTTCGTAAATAATCATATCAGTCTATGTCGTTCTCATATTTATATATATTTTTTGAATGTATCCATATCAGTCACTGGAAAATATACGATTTAAATACATTGGGGATCGCCATCTTGAAATTCCTCCTCCAAGGGAGCTACATCATTTGCAGGTAAACCCATCTCCTTTCTTATTGTTGACTGTCATTGATTATGTCTTCTCTGCATGCAAACAAAAGTAACAATTGGCAGCTATTATATTTTGGGTTTCTATTTTGGCATCACCATTAGTTACAGGATAGACAACATCTAGAAAATATGTCTATAGCTTATATTTGAGCGCTTAGGAATAAAGATGCTTATTCATCACTTTTTTCATCACCCTTTCCTCTTGCTTTTAAGAAGAGGAATGAGTAGTACTTACTAGATGGGTTCTCTTCGACCTAGCTTTACTTGCTTAATGGAGATTTACAAAGAGATTGCAATTTCAAGACATGAGAATCACAACCTTAATTAGAATAATGACAAATATGATTGTTCATTTTCTGTAACTAGAAATTCATGGTTCAGGAATTAAGCAAATACATATATTTATTGTATATATAATTATACATTATTCCTCTTCCTGATGTTGAGTGTAAAAGCCCGAAATTGATAAAGATTTCTCTTGGTATTCATGCAGATTTGCAGTGGACTGGAAGATGTTGGTTTTGGAACTTGCTCAGAACTACTATTTGCACCAATCGACAGATATTTTCCAGACGATGCTAAACTACTATGTGCTGGGTTTCGAATCCACTTGTTGGGTTCAAATACAGTTGAGTTTCAATATTCTTTTGGTTTCCCATCTCTGTTAACTTCTTCCTAAGATGCTAGTTTGAATTCTAATCAAGGTTCAACAATTTTGATTTATCTATATCTTATAATTTTCTTGGTAGATGATAGATTTCAGGAGTTGTACATTTCAGAGTGCTAGATTACTTGTTCTGTTGATGAACAATATAGAACTCCTTAACTGAAATTTGTTGTCAGTTAGTGCTTTTTCTGTGCCCGTTCCCTTACTAATTTTCTATATCTACTGAACAATGGGTAGGGTACAAGTTCATCTGCCAATCAGGCCTCAATGATGAATGTAGCCTTTCAGTTCCCTTTTGAAGACAGTGAACTTCTGGAAGATGTTGCAGCCATGGCCAGTGAGTATATTCGATACGTAATTTCCTGTGTGAAAAACATTTCCCAAGAAGCAATGCTACCAGCTCCAAATCCTGTAATGAACTCCACTGTGGCAAATCCGGCCATGGGGTTCAATAGCATGACTTCAGCATCAAATTTTGCTTTCAACTTGGCCATCCTCATGTGCCAAAGTTACAGGCAAGTAAAGGAATTGTTTATTTCTTTGTCTTTGTAAAATCAAGATTATGATTCAACAACTCTTATTCTATACAATTTAATCAGTATATGGACTCATATTGCATGCAAATATTTTCGCTAATGAGTTGTACTGTTATATATTCAAGTACTTGAAAGGATATCTGAAAAAGGATCTCTCATGCTGCATTCATCTTAGTTATAGGCATTTTATGGCATTTAACAGTGTTTGAATAACCTAACATTGCCTTTTTTCTCCTTCAAACAGATCAATACTTGGCGTGGATATGCTTGGATTCAACTTCAAGTCTGCTGTTCCAGTATTTGATCAGATGCAGAATCACCCATATGCTATGCTGTGTTACTCATTTCCGGTAGGTTTATACTAGATTTCTTTACTTAAGAAGTATATATGGATAGTATACTTCTGATATCCTAATGTAGTTTGATACCATACACCCATGATTTTTCTTCTCACAAATCTTTAAACTTAAATCATTTGGATTTGAGTATCAGCAGCAGTATAATGCATCTCATATTTGGCTCTGTAGGACATGAAACGATAAATATAAATTACTCTTGAGGTCTGTTTATATATGGCAAACCTTCGCATAATAAATTGACAAATTGCTTATGTACTGTGTATAGATACAATCGCACCCAGTATGCGTTTATGCTAATCAAGCTGCGCTGAACATGGTGGAGTCCACAGTGGACAATCTGCAAAACCTCATGGTGGACAGGATTCTCGGTGGCTCTAGTAATTTATCACTGTATTCTGTTCTCCCAACTATATTACAACAGGTAAACTTCCATTACGCCCTTCTGGTTTTGGTGATCGCCGCTAGGGTGGAACAACCTGGCTTTTAATGGCACACATGCTAGTGTAGGTGAACAAAATATTTTTTTTGAGTAACACGTAACCAATACTGACCAACTAATACCTTTTACTAAAACAACTAGTATCATCTAACAATGCATTTGAGTTGCACAGTGCAACTGGTGCACAAAGTATTTATGATACAAACTAGTGTAGGTAGAACATGCAAGAAGGGTAAAGGTTAACATGAGTATCATTTTGACTTGCAAAATCTTTCTAATTTGCAGGGCTATGCTATTCTGCCACCGGGGCAGACACTATCATTAAATAACCGGGGCGTACAGTACGAACAAGCTGTGATGTGGCAAGTGCACTCTCCAGATAATTCTCTTCATTGCATTGCACTAGCATTCCTTGGCTGGACCTTCACATCATTGATCTGATTTCAGCTCTGTGTTCTTGCAAAAAAATTTGTTACTGATTTACATTTGAATAAATGGACATTCGGATTACTACCATCTGTATTGGTACTCATATTTGGTTTGAACCAATCTTCTGTTTTGAAGCTTTTACCTCGGTAGTTTTATATGATTTTGATCTTTGAATCTTGATCTATTTTGGAGACTTGAGATAGCGTTATTATTGTTTTTTTTTTAATTGTTTTATTTGCATCAGATGTAAGATCATTATTAGCATCTTTAAATTTGCTCAAAATAGGGGAAATAGTCTTCTATTGGTAGGTCTAGGATCATGTTTATAAGTCACTTGCAAATATACAAATTTTATTTAGAATAAGATTTCAAGTATAAATAAAAAATTAGTAATACATATATCTTCAGTTTCAAAATATATATATTGATGTAGTATATGTTGTTAGGAAATTCGATATTCCTAGTTAGGAAATTAGTAATATATATTTATTGGATTGTACTAACATAAAATATCCAATATTCCTATTTGAAGATTAATATTTTCTAAAAATTTTCAAAAACTTACAAACCAAAAAAAAATTTTTTATTTATATATATAAATTTAATTTATTTATTTATTTTTATATCCCGATTGTACTAGCATAAAATATTCAATGCTGTCTATTTGAAGAAACTGACATATATCAAAATTGGCGAGATCATGTCATTGGAAGAATTACTGAAATAGTGCAAGTAAAAATGAATTTGAATAAAAAAAGAAATTCTAACAAAATCCAATAATTTGATTTTAAGCAATAAAACGACGTCGGAGAACCATCGTTTGACCTGAAGCTGAGTTTAGGCAATGATGAGTGCGTCACTGCAACAAAGTACCCTTATAAAGTTCGAATCAAAATTCTACTAACTAAAAATACCTCTTTACTTATGTCGTCTTCTTCAGTCCTCTCAGTATATCGCCTTTCTTGATTTCAACATATCCATCATCACTACTGGAATTCAGGTAATGCTGTTTCGATGTTTCTATTTAAACCCATGTTAATTCTTGAATAATTAGTGCTGTTTGATATCAATTACAGCAACATATGCACACGCAGCATCAATTTAGTTTGTGGGGTTTCTTTTTTCCTTGTTTTCCCCGTAATTTTAACGTAAAGGTCCTCTTTTTGGGGGTTATCAGGGTTATATTATCATAGTTGATTGATAATTAAGTTGAAGGAAGATGAGACAGAGGCCTAAAAGTGCTTCTTCCAAGTCAAAGTTACCTAGTGGTTCTACTTCTAGTAGTGAGACAAGCAATCAAGAAAATAGTAGTGAAGGGAACAATGTTGTGAAGGATATTGTGATTGTTAAGAGGTCGTCTTATGTGATATTTGCATTGTTTGTGCTGGTTATTTATGGGTCTTGGGGTGTTTACCAATACCAATTTGAGAATCTTCCTGCCCCCTTGACCCTCGAGCATGTCGGAAAAAGGGGTTTCTCTGAGCACGAGGCTATGAAACACGTCGAAGCTCTGACTCGATTAGGCCCCCATCCGGTTGGTTCTGATGCTTTAGAGAGTGCTCTAAAGGTAATTTCTTGTGATCCGATTATTGGCTTTTGTTATACCCTCTGGCATTTATTTAATTTCGTTATCTTGAAAATCTCGTTTGGCGTACGTATATTAGGCTAGCCAACACATTCAAATGAGGACATCTTGCTATAGTGATTGAAATGTAGTTCATATGTTACTCATTTCGTTTTGTTTAGTCTTTGGTTCTGATGCTTTAGAGAGTGCTCTAAAGGTAATTTCTTGTGATCCGATAATTGGACTTTTTATATACCCTCTGGCATTTATTTAATCTCGTTATCTTGAAAATCTCATTTGGAATACGTATATTAGGCTAGCCAACACATTCAAATGAGGACATCTTGCTATAGTGATTGAAATGTAGTTCATATATTACTCATTTCGTTTCGTTTAGTCTTTGGTTTACTGAATCCTGTTTGTTGCTGCAGTATGTGGGGGCGGCAGCAGAAATTATAAAGAAAACAGCTCATTGGGAGGTTGATGTGGAAGTTGATTATTTCCATGCACAATCTGGAGCTAACAATATGGTTGGTGGCCTTTTTAAAGGAAAAACCCTTCTTTATTCAGATTTGAATCACATTGTATTAAGAATCATGCCCAAATATGCATCTGAAGCAGGAGAAAGAGCAATCCTGGTCTCCTCCCACATTGACACCGTTTTGCAGGGTATGTCTACAATATGCTTTAAATCTGTATTATGTCAGACATCAGTACTTTTCTTTTCCAATCAACAACCTTTCATCTAAAAGTTAACTCAATTTGGGAAGAAATTCAAGGAAAATTAGTAATTTAGTAAATTTAAATGTGGAGCAAATATTTCTGCTGTACCTTAGAATTTGGGTAGTCCTTGTTTACGTGTTTATATGTGGAGCAAGGTGATTAGAGTTTCACAATTATTGATCAAGTTAGTATAGTACTTATATCACATGATGTAGAGATACTCGTGGCATGAAAAAAATATAATTATTAAATTTCAAACACTAGCAATTTGGCATCAATTATTACTTGAGCATTGTAAATACCAACACCACTGTTGTTTTTGGTTACTAACGATTAGCACTTTGTCGATTTGATCTTGGTCCCATTATCTTGCTAGTGTTTATTTCCCAGTTATACTCTATAGTCAGAGAATAAGAAAAGAAATTATGTGAAGACTGTTTTCTTGTACTTGTAAACTCTTGATTGTATTAAAACACTATTAAGTTGGCTACGTCTTTTTCTGTTTTTCTTTAATAAAAAAATTCAAATTTAAATAAAACATTTATGTTATGCAGAGGAATTAAAATATGGTTCTTTTGCTTAGTCTGATTTCTTGGTATATTACGTTAATATATATATTCTTTTCTTTTTGCAACATTTATAGCTCTTGTATGGATATATTCAGGGAAGGGGCTGGTGATTGCAGTTCTTGTGTGGCTGTTATGCTCGAGCTTGCTCGAGGAGTTTCTCAGTGGGCTCATGGGTTTAAGAACGCTGTTATATTTTTATTCAATACTGGAGAAGAGGAAGGCTTGAATGGTGCTCACAGTTTTATTACTCAGGTTTGCAGTGATGCTTGGTTTTTATAAAGAAAGAATGTGCTCTGATATTCACATTGTCATTCTCTGTAATCTAATTTCTAGCAGCTATTTTACTCTCATAAATGTGTTTACATTTATCCTTTGATTTTCATTTCTATCTAGATAAAGTAAGCGTAGTTCATTTTATATGGTGAAACGATATTACCCTCCATAGGTATCAAACATGGATGCCCGGAGAATTTTAATTTTCGAACTTGATGCTAACAAAAACTTGCTTGGTGTTAATGCTAGTTTCCGCTCTTGTATTTTTAGTGTTTCAGTAGTATTTAGTCCTTTTTGCAATGTGTTATGGTCAGCCTTAAGCAACAGAATCTTAAATTCCAATGCAAAGAATCGATACTATTTTAAATAATGTGGAATGAGTTCAGTATGTAATTTCTGCAGCACCCTTGGAGCGACACAATACGAATAGCTATTGATTTGGAAGCAATGGGCATAGGAGGCACATCTAGCATTTTCCAGGTATGATTTTGTTAAGGAGATCTATTTATTAGAAAAGCTTCTCCTACTTTAAATTAGATCATGAAAAATGCTAGCTTCAATGCATATGGTATGGTAAGAGAGCTCCTACTTTGATTCTGTAAAGACGAGACCCACTAGGAAAAGGAAATAAAATTTGAGAAATTGAAAAATAATCCAAGCTTGGAAAATTTATTACTTAGTTTACCATTTTCTCATTTTCCTTTTCACATATATGAGTCTAATCATTATCCTATTTGCATGTTTCAACAGGCTGGTCCTCATCCTTGGGCAGTTGAAAACTTTGCTATGGTAGCGAAGTATCCATCTGCACAGATTTTTTCTCAGGTTTGTTTAGGAAAAAAAAAAGGAATTTCATATTCTACTATTTCCTCTGGGTCCTGACTCACACTTATATGTCTTAATTTCTATAGGATTTATTTTCATCGGGGGCTATAAAATCTGCTACCGATTTTCAAGTCTATAAAGAGGTTGCTGGACTTTCAGGTCTCGACTTTGCCTATGTAGATAACACTGCTGTATACCACACCAAGGTAATATAGATAGATAATAATAATGTCACAGCATTACATTTTGAGTGATACTTGAGCAAACCAGCTGCACGGGGCAATTGCTGCACAACTAATACTTTTTAATAAACTAACTAATACTTTTCATTGGAACAACTAATATTTACAAACTAATGCTTCTCAGTAGAAAAACTAATACCTTTTAAAAATACATACCAATTGCACGGCGCAACTGGTGTATACAAGTTTCTGCCTTACATTTTCTATTGTGAAGGTAACATAATACACATTGTTTAATAATGTGAGCTTATTTTTCAAATGCAGAATGACAAGTTAAAACTTTTAACGCCTGGTTCTCTTCAACATCTTGGAGAAAATATGCTCGCTTTCTTGCTTCATGCAGGTGCCTCCTCCAGCATTCCTGAAAACAAGGCATCAGAATCCGAAATTGAATCAAGCCAGGATAAAGCTATATATTTTGACATTTTGGTATATTAGACACCTTTTTTTTGTTAAAATATACATATGCAGTTATCTTTCACCTCTAAATTATAGTCTAACTTGTTATTCTTAATTTCAGGGAACATACATGATCACATTTCGTCAACGCTTTGCCAGTATGCTTTACAATTCCGTAATACTGCAATCCCTCATGTTATGGAGTATGTCGATTTTGATGGGCGGTTATTCTGCAGCTATATCATTGGTCTTATCGTGTTTGAGTCTCATACTTATGTGGATATTCTCGATTAGTTTTTCCTCCATTGTTGCCGTCATTCTTCCTTTCATATCTTCTTCACCAGTGCCGTTTGTCTCTAACCCATGGCTAGTAATTGGTGTTTTTGGTGCACCTGCTCTTCTTGGAGCATTTACTGGTCAACATATAGGTTTTCTCGTCTTGGAATCATATTTGGCTTGTTCAATGGCTGAAAGAAGGAGAAATTTGTCTGCTAGCTTGCAAGTCAGTTTGGCCAAGTTAGATGCTGAAAGATGGATCTTTAAATCTGGTGTAGTGCAATGGCTTGTTCTCCTGATGGTTGGAAATTATTACAAATTTGGTGCTTCTTATTTAGCTCTCGCTTGGTTAGCGGCACCCGCATTTGCATGTAAGTTTTGAAAGATTTTTGTATGTATTAATTTCACATAATTTCTTCTTGTGTCATTAGGCTAAATCTTAGATAATTTTTGTAATAATCCAAATCTCGAATGATAATTAAGATTCCACATGCAGCATGACAAATAAACTTTCGATTACAGTGAATTTTATGTGTTTGTTACCACATATTTTGATTTCTAACCGTTTATTCACCTTTTCTCCTCATCAAATCTTATGTTCTTGAATATGTAGATGGTTTGCTTGAAGCAACATTGTCACCAACAAGATTGCCAAAGCCGCTCAAAACTGTGACTATGTTAATTGGCTTGTCTGTACCCTTTCTACTCTCTTCTGGCATGATTATTAGGTTGTCGTCTACTATTATTGGAACTTCTGTCCGCTTTGTGAGGTAATAATCCTAAAAACTTGCTCAAAAAGCACTTACTCAATTAAATTTTTACGCCGAGGTCTCTCTCTTAGCCTTTATATATTGTTTGACTAAACATTGCATAAATATGTTTGAAATGAGCTTACATGATAAAATCTGTAATTTTGGTCGGCCGGACAGGACTTAGTTTGATTTCTTGTTAATGTGATGGTTTTAGATTGCTTTAGAATTATATATTTGAATAAAAAATTGTGTGTATATTGTACTAATAATATATGACTGATCTCTTTGTAGGAACCCTGGTGCTAACCCTGAATTGATGGCAAGTCTAATAATTGCTATATTGATCGCTGCTATCGTATGTTTGACATTGGTATATCTACTGTCGTATATTCATATATCAGGTGCTCAATCATTTGCCTCATCTTTTATCACGTTAAACTTTGCTCGTCTTTAGATGATACACAATATGATGGATATGTTGTTTTTAAAACAGCTCGAAAATTCAAAAATCAAGATAATCTTTAGGCTGTTTCTGAGTTTTTTTCCCGAATATCTCTATCTAGGTACGAAATTGCCAATTATCATTACAACGAGCAGTCTGCTTTTATTCTCTCTGGTTGCCGTTTGGGGAGGTGCTGTTCAACCATTTTCGGAAGATACAGCTAGAGCTGTAAACGTAAGCAAAACCCTTTTGTGTCGATCGTATCTGCCCCGATGCTTGTTTGAATAATGAATCATTTAAATTAGCATCAAATTATTCGTGAATTTTTTTACTTTTCTCGGGTGCCAGGTCGTCCACGTTGTGGATGCAACAGGAATAAATGGTCGTGAACCAGTCTCGTATATTTCTCTTTTCTCAACGACTCCTGGAAATTTGAATAAGGAGGCTGATCATATCGGAGAGGGATTTGTTTGCGGAAGGGATAGGTATTTAGATTTTGTTACATTCTCGGTTAATTACAGCTGTTGGACGGACAAGAACTCTGGAATGGGATGGCTCGAATCTGATATTCCAGCAATTCACGTGGAGAAGGACACGAAAGGAGGAAACCGAGAGACTCAAATTTCAATCGACACCAGAGTTTCTACTCGTTGGTCTCTCGGAATCAATACCAACGAAATCGAAGACTTCCAATTGACAGGTATCTCCAAGTTCTCTGTCTTTCGTTATATGAACCAGTTTCACTGTGCAGCTGGTTTGCATTTTGTGTGTATTTTTAAACAGTATTAGTTGTTTCATTAACATGTATTAGTTTGTCAATGTTAATGGTTTCATTCAAAAGTAACAATTGTTACATTATAAAATGATAGTCGTGAATCAGTTATAAACTGTTTTACATAAGACCAACTCATAATTATACCAGAACGATCAAACCATGACCGAATTGACAATTTTAACCATCAACGATTTTACAGATATAGAAAGTTCGGAGGTGTTGATTCCACTAGGCGAAAAGAGCGGTGTGGATGGATGGCATACGATTCAATTCTCAGGCGGGAAGAAGGCTCCGACAAAGTTCACACTCAAGCTCTTCTGGTTCACTCAGACGACAGCTGAGAGAGCCAGAAACGAGCCCCTTCTCCTAAAACTCCGAACAGATGTAGATAGATTGACACCGCCCACAGAAAATGTTCTTCAGAAGCTCCCGCCATGGTGTTCGCTCTTTGGGAAGTCAACGTTCCCCCATACGTTGGCATTTTTGAGCAGTCTACCCGTATCATTCTAGGTACGCGTCACATATCGTTGATTTACAGAAATGACGAAATTTCGATATGTTCTATAGTTCCAAATGATCTTGAAAGATACACACATGTAAACTGTCATGTTCTTTAGTCAAAAGATGGAGTGGAAAAAGATTTAGAGCTGATAAAATAGTGACAAGATTGTTAGTTAATATCAGCCACATCTGTTATTCTTTTGAATGACCCTATTGAGGTTTTTATTTTATTTAGTGTATCATGCTGAATTTTCCATTCAAAAATTTTGAATTATATTTCAAAATTAAGCATTGAGGATTTTATTTAGTATATTTTCTTGAATTTTCAAAGATAAATACAAAATGGGCTCACGTGAGAAGGCCCATATATGGCTGCGGTTTTGAAGTTCAGGCCCTCTCTATTCTGTTTGGTCAAATTAGCAATAACCAATCAATTATTAAATAACAAAAAGTCAATATCCAACTATATTCATTTATCTTTTTTATTAACTAATTATTCCAAGCTTATTTATTGATTAAAAAATAATTTTTTTTCCTCCAGAAATTGGCGCGGAAGACAAATAAATTATTTCTTTTCTTCAAAGATATCTATTATTTTATATATAAAAAAAAAACCCTTAACGAACTTTTTAGTTATAATAGAAAGTAGATAAATAAGGGGTGACAATTTCGAACACAATACGAAAACGATTGTGTTGTGTTCGTGTCTACCGATAAGTTTGAGAAAAAAAAATTAATTATACATATGACTTAATATTTTATAATTTTATTAAAAAAATTGTATTTTATTATCGTGTGAGTCACATTGTATCATGTCGAAATTTTATATTTTAAAATTATTTGTTTTTCTTATCGTGTCTTGTCGTGTCGACACTAAATTTTTTCATATTCGTGTCGTGTCAGCACATATTTTTATCGTATCGTGTTCGTATTTAACCTTATCGTGTCATGTCACTATCGTGTCGACACGAAACACAACACGATAACATGAATTATCACACCAGATAAATACGACATTTTAGATAAGTAAAGAGGAACTGAGGAAGAGATAAGAATTATGACTTTATTTGTAAAAGAAGTTAGATACGTAACACGCCATCACATAATACCAGCTAAGCATTTGTTTTTTTTTTTTTGTGTTTTGTACAATCTTAAAAGAACCTTTTCCTAAAATGACATACTTCATTTTATCACTTTTATAAAAATAAATAAACAACTCTTTTCTACTCCAAAAGTTTTTTTTTTTATCAGTTTATTTAAAAACACACAACCTTTTTTAATGCCAAACTATTATAATTTTATTGATAATATCAGCTTGTGATAAAAATATGAACTCTCTTCAACAGAATTGAGCAAGTGAATTAATTTATTAGCTTTTACATCAATTTTTTTATTATTGTTGATCATTGAATATGTTGGATACATATATCTATCTCAGAGATCTTTTCAAAGTTCAAAGTTCAAACACAATTTATCTTTGAAAAACCAGTGCACGTTGAATTATAAGGTTTTTCTTCAAAGAATTAAGATAAATAATCACTTTTCAAAGTTGTTTGTTTTTCCACTCTTCTTTTATTAAAAAAAAGTGGAGGTTTCACACCAAATCCCACATTGTAGTAATTGTTTATACAGTTACTTGTTAACAAGAAATCCACAAAGAAAAAAAGGAAGAACAACTCCCACAAATTGTCAAAATTAAAAACATATATCTCCCTTTCAACGAAAGTAAACCCCATTAATTAATTAATAATTAAGGAAGTAAACTTAGTTTACACACAATGTTTAAGTATATACACATGGTAACACACAAAGATTAATTGACCAAACATATTAATGTATATGTAACTTGACAAAGTATAGAATGAACAAGTTTCATATAAAAATCTGTGAAATTGGTTAAAAAATGTGACTTATATTATTAAAGGGTATTAGTTGTGATAATTAAAGAGTGATTTTTTACTATAAAGAGTATTACTCATAACACTGAAAAATGTGACTTATAATACAGCTGAAGTATTAGTAGTAATAACTTAATGATGTGATTTATATTACAAAAATATATTAGTCGTGATAACAAAAAGGTCATACGTACATACAACTCATGTCTCATGCAACTACATGATACATTATTAAATCGATAGTGGAATTAAAATAAAATATTACTAGCTATTTATTGATAAAAGATTTAAAAGACAAAAATAGCCGGCATGTATGACGAAATTAGGTGCATGGGGGTGGCTAGCTATATATGCCTATATATATACACATGCCATTGCAAACAAATTACAAACCAAAACATCAACCATTCATTTCATATACAATCCAATCAATATGGCTGCTAATTTGTATGGCATGAGGAAGAATAGGTCCATCATGGCCATAGTTTACATGATATTGCCCATAGTTCTACTCATCCTTCTTAATGCACAAATTGCATATTCTGCTACTTTGTCGCGATAACTGCAAAAAGAATACGATAATTGTGTGGTGATTTGTTCGCAGAACCCGTGTTTCGCCCCTTGTGAGATTGGCTATAATGCTTGTTTAAAGAATTGTGCTAATTCAAACTAGCTAGCTCGATGTGAAACGGAAGGGGCGCTATAGTTTGATCAACGATAACGTGTACCGTTGTCTATTGAGATCCGTTGTGGTAAATAAATCCATTGTCTAATGAGATCCGTTGTGGTAAAATAAATCCGTTGTCTTTTAGGCCCTCAAAGACTACGGTTCTCATACTATTTGTAATTTATATGTGTTTATGGGATGTTTCGGCCCCATGTAATTCATGTTTAATGAATAAATGCCCCTTTCTTTTTTAGTACGACTCTCTTCATGCTTTTATCTTTTAGATGCATTATCCGATTGATTCCAATATTAAATATTTTCGACTGCAATAAAAATGGAACATGAAAGATGCACGAGAATATTTATAAATTATGGCAAATTTGTTGTATGGGAGCATCTCGTGGGTTGCTGTTTATAAGATCATGCTCCAAAATAATTAATTAATTAAAAAAAAAATGAACGTTTTCATTATCATAGATATTGACCGTTGACTCTCTCTTTAATTCAAACTATCAATTAATTCCAATTAATATATTAATTTCAGGGCAAGAAAGTCTTTACTGTGTAATACAGTAATAGTACCACTAATTTAATTAACCAAATGACGGAAGACTTTATCTAACTCCCTTGAAACTTGTTTAAATTATTAAACAAGTACTGAAATAGATGTAGATCCTCAATTAATCTTTCTACCCTTAAGTTAATTATTAAACAATTTAGTACTGTAAGTTTTATTTTATATTATTTTTATATATCAAAATTACATTAGTTCTTCTTCTTCTTCTTTTTTTTTTTAATTCTCAAACGTAGGTTTGGACCTTGACTGCTCGAAATCAATGTTTAGTTTTTCAACATTAAAAGGTGGGCCGAGAGGTGGGGGACTAGGCCCAGTAGATGATAATTACATTGGTGGGCTGAGATGAGGAGGCCCATTATCAGGCCCGCCATCATCGCTTACGTATGAGATAATGAGACCGATTTCGAATTATGGAAGTGAAAAATGCTTAAAATGAACAAGAATAAAGGAGTAGTTGCACGTGATTTATTCATTTTCGATGCAAAGGATTAAATTTTTTTGTAGTCATTTAACTTTATATTGTTTTGAATATTTTGATTTTTTGATTTTAGTCCTTTAAATTTTTTAAAATTTTGAAATTTGTTGTTTTTAATTTATTTCTGATTATAAAAGGTCAACAGTTATTTCAAATTTAAATTTCTCGAATAATATAACTGCAATTAAAATAAAGGTAGCAATTTAAGAAATTAATGTGCAAAAATTCAAAGGATGACAAGCTGCAGTGTCATAATAATGAGAAAATATCTTTTTTTAGTATGATAATTTTGGATGATTCCATTTTTTGTTTTGCAATTTTTATATTTTTTTTTTTATTTTTTATTTTTTTTTAATTTTAATTTTAATTTAAAACAATTTGTATATTAAAAACAGAAATTTTAAAATCGGATCGATTTCTATTGTCCAAAACTTCATTTTTAAAAAAAAAAAAAAAAAAAAAAAATTAATATCGTAAAAATCACTCTCCTTCCTAAAAAAATGGATGAAAAAAAAAATCAACACAAATTATTTGGATTAAAAAAATTTAGGTAGCGTTTTTTTTCAAAATTAAAGGAAAAAAAAAAATAATTACATGAATGATTGATAAACCATTTTGAGATTCTTAAAAAATTCAATTTTTGGTAAATTAATGATAGGTTAAGAATTTTCCCAAATTTCAAAACAAAAAATAAAATTACAGAATCTTTAAAAAAATTTATACCCCAATTTTAATTTCTCGATTAATATAAAGTGTAACTTTAAAATAAAGGTAGCAATTTAAGAAACTAAAATGGGTACGTTTTTGTGGTGAAAAAACATCCAATTCACGGGTGTAGCAGTGTGAGAATTATAAAACGAGAGCAGATATTTTAGTAAGGATGATAAATTTGGACCAGAGCAAGAACATGCACTAAATCGTTAATTCCAATTTCATCCATGAAAATTCGAATCTCCCACACTTACCATTTAATCCTCAAGAAATAGTCACTGAAAAGTGTAAAACAAAGGGCCCAGAATCTGGGTCATTCCTAGTTTCTTTTAGAGAGTGAATTGGTGAGAAATGCAGACTATTCTAATTCCATCAGTAGTGAATGCCAGCTTGAATTTCTCTCTCAAAATCAAGAATCCAAAACAGCGGCCCTTTTCTTCACCTTCCAAAAATACCCCTTGCGAAATTCCCCATTTTTCCCTCTGTTCCACAGCGCCTCCCGTTTCAGGTATGATCAAAAGATTTCATCTTTCCATCTGTTTTATGTGTGGGATTTCTGGTCAAGAAATTGAACTAATTAAAAAGCTAAATTTTGTGTTTTTTAATCGATTGATCCAACTTCTGAGGCTGTATTTAGTCAAATTTGTTAGCTGTTTTAGTGTTGATTATATGTCACATGTTCTACATTTGCATTGAATAAACTTTCAGATATTAGTTACAGATATATAGAGGCATATATATGTAACTGAATTTTGAAATATCAATATATCAGCAACATGATGACACAATATTTAGCACTTTCCTACAACTAGTTTAGAGGCACTGATGAAAACTTGTATGCACCAAGTTCACAGTGCTAACTCAAGTGTATTTTTAAACGGTATTAGTTGTTTTACTAAAAGGTATTAGCTGGGTTTTACTGATATGTATTAATTGTGTACAGTTACTCTGTACAACTGGTGTGATGAACAAGAGTGTTATAAATTCTATAGTTTTCAACAATGATTCTTTAATTCGATCGAGTCATTTGTTGATACAAATGGTTTTCTTTTTGGAAAAAAGTCTTGTTTTTACAGATGAAATGTTACCTTTGTGGTTGTTGGGAATTGGATAAATTGAATATAAGTGATATTTGTGTATAGGAGTATGCAGGAGTAGCCAAGTAGGCGAGTTGTTCCCAACGACGTCTGCTGAGATTGTTGTTCGAGAGGCGAGGATAGACGAGCTGTGGGAAGTGGCGGAGACGCACTGCAGTTCCTTCTTCCCTCGATATTCATTCCCTCTAGATTTTGCATTGAGATTCAACAGGCTCGTAAGCATGCTCTTTGGCTTCTCACTACCAAAGGGCTGTAAACGAACTTGCCTCGTTGCTGTTATCGACTTCAAAATAGGAGGTTTTGGGGGACATTTTGGAAATGTAGCTGGGATTCTGACTGTTGACACTTTAGCTAATTTTCTTCCTAGAAAAGGACCCGATCGATTAAGAAGGTAAAGTTATTTTCTTCTTCGAATTACACTCACTTTGATCATATAGTAAGATATTACCAGTTTCACATGGTCCATAAATACAATTTGTGGGCTTCATCTTTACTCTAATCTGGTGTTTCGATATTTGATGATTGTTTAGAATACTAGGTTCTGGATCATGATGGTAATTCCTGTTGATGCAAATCTTTATTCAAACTTGATGCAATTCCTGTTGGACTAATTTATGATTCCTCGAATCGGAGGTCTTACGTTAAATTTCCCATTTTGATATGATGGCAAGAAACCAAGAAATATAGGTTCTCAGTTACTACATATAGATATGAGTATGATCAAAGTCTCGACCTTTTTTACACGAACCTCATAAAATATGTACAGTCGAACAAAATGATTGTCACCGCATGCTTCTATAACTACAAATCTGGTGTTTGCAAACTCTACAAAGTGAGACATAATCACCTTTTTTTCTTCATTTCACAACTTTTGAAAAAAAAATGATTCTGGGACCTGTTGGTAGAGTTTGCAAACGCACCCCAAGTATCAAAAAATATTCGTCGAGTTTTTACTGCTGTTTAGTATACCTTAAAGTTTCCAATGCATTCTCTTTCTTTGATATTGTTTGAGATGCAATTTATACAAGTACATTATCTTGGTCCACAGGACAGGAATCGCGTACATATCAAATGTAGCCGTACGGGAGAAGTTCCGCAGGAAGGGGATAGCAAAGAGGCTGGTATCTCAAGCCGAGGCAACTGCTAAAACATGGGGATGTCTTGCCATTGCCTTGCATTGTGATCTCAGGGATCGGCGGCCATGGAACTGTACACCGGGCAGGGCTTCAAGAGCATTAAGGTGCCAGATGGCGCCAACTGGCCGCGCCCCAGAGCTTCGGCCGATGTGCAGTACAACTTCATGATGAAGCTCCTCAACTCCCCTACTTAATCCTTCTTGGGTAAATTTAAATGTATTATTGTATAGATTGTGAAAATAGAGACTAGGGTGTATATATCATATATACATGTAGATTTTGAACATGTGTTGGGTGAAATGTTTTTATTTTGACCAATGTTTTCACCCAAGTGATGTTTTGGTCAATTTGAATTGGGATTTGGATCCAATACTATACACTGATTCGTGGAACTATTAATATGGAGAAATAGTTGCACTTTTCAATATAAATAAGTTGTATCTTTCGATATAACAAGTTGCACGATTTTAAAATGCACTATGAGTGCACGGTGCACTTGGATGCATACAAGACTAAGCCAAAAAATGGTGAAAACGAAAAAAATTGAGATTGAGATAACATTGTGCAGTTAGATAGTTGACTAATTAATTCAATTAAAATTAGTGATAGTAGGGGTTCTTAACAAATGGAAAAAAAATTAAAGATAAAAGCTCGTATGAGACGTTTTTATCCATGAGACAGGGTACATTTTAAACATAAATCAACATTTTTTTCTCTCAAAGTGTTAAAGCGTCATGTCCAAACTATGCTCTGTATTACTGTGAGACTGTCTTATACAATTGTTTCTCAAAATAAAATATATAAAAGTAGAAGTGATGAGAGAAAATGCAATATTTATTGGAGCAAGTGCACCTCCACTTGCTTTGTGATGAAGTGGTGACTTTCACTCTCCAAAAAAGAGAGTGAATTTGCTTTAACCAATTATCATTTTTTCTTTTATTTGTTATTTTTCACAATCAATTTCTAAATTCATTTCTCAACACATTATATATTAAATTAGTTTATTTTTAGAGATCTTTTTATCTTCATCCGTTCATCTTTCTTTGTAAAAAAGACACTTTTTTTTTGTCTTAATCTTTAAAATATCTTTACCACTTTTTTTTTTTTTATCAATTTATCTTTAATTCCCCTAAAAAAATTATCACATAAAATATTAATAAACAACTTTATTACTTTATCAATTTATGTTTATAAAAATTTAATAAACAAACTTTGAAGTTTGAAGTTTTATTTAGATTTTTATATTTTAGCTTATCATCTTATATTTTTTTGGATTTTTTAAAAATATATAAAAATAAATTTATAAAATATATCTATTTTTAGTTATTGATATTTTATGTGAGTTGAATTTAAATATTTTTTATTTAGATTTTATAAGTTCTATTGAATTTGAAACTTTATTAATTATGATGAATTTATTACATAATAAAATTTATTATTTAATTAAATAAATTGTGAGTCACTCACACACGTATACAATATATTTTTCAAATATTATGAAAAGTAAATAAAATAAAAATTAAAAAGATCGATTCGTAGGTAAAATAATTTAAATTAAATTTATATATTATAATCCGTGTTTTATATTATATCATCTTATAATTAAATTTATAATATTCAATTCGTGCATCGCACGAAAGAATTAGTAAAATGACAAAGGAGAGAAATGGGCCCAAATCAACGCGGCGCAATCGTTGTTCGTAGGCTTCCTCACGTGAGCCCATTTCTTTAAAGTTGTCCATCTAACTTATTAACTCTTCAACTAATTTGTGTACAAAAAATCTTTAATTCTGGTTAAGTGACTAATCATAGTATCATCAACACATGGCCCCTCAACTAATTTATTAGTATCGCATCATATGTATATATATTTTTTATTTTTACTTTATATTGCTTAATAAAATAATCAGGATAGATATATATATCATATGTGTGTATTAAGAATTCAGAAAGTTAAACATATATAATGGACATGAATCGCCAAGAAATGAGCTCTCATACAAAATTCATCATAAAATTATTTTTTTATTTTCTCTGGCAATAAATAATTATAATGAAATAATTAATTGTTATAAGAACAATAATTTGAGTTCTTTTTTAAAAAACCAAACAATTATTTGATTTATATACAACCCTATTTGTGGGCGTGATTACACATGAGATTAGAGCCTGTTTAGCTCAGCTTATAATTATTTTGTATTGTATTAAAATTTAAAAATATTTTTCTTAAATTATCAAAGAATTTTTAAGTTTTATTAAAGAAACACTTAACAACTTATAAACTACTTTAAAATTATATCTTTTAAACTCTTAAAACAACTTATAAAATATTAGAATTTACTATAAGATATTTAAAATGAGTGTGAGTTTATAAATAATCTAACATACATAAAAATAAAAGTTATTTTGTGTTACAAAATTTGTAATCATTCTCTTTTATTCAAGAGATTTTTTTTTTCAACTATACATTTTTATCATTTCATTATTTTTGTCCGTACCACTATACATACATTTCATACCAACATCATTTCAACTTGTATCCAGGGCCGCTCTTATAGTGAGGCCGACGAGGCGGTCGACTCAAGCCCCGAAAAAATCGTAAATTTTCGGGGCCCAAAATTATTTTTATTTACATATATAAGATATATTTGTAAATTCACTATAATTAATCTAAATGCAATTGGCCTAGTGGTAAAGGCCATATTTCATTTTGTTAGGGATCCGGTTCAAAACGTAGAGAATCCAAAAAAAAAAAAAAAAAATCACAACAAATTATCTTTAATAATTATCATTTATTTAACCAATGTGAATGTTGGTGGTAGATATTCATCATATTAGCTTGAAAATTAACATATTGAACAACTTGATTAGGTAAAAAAATGTCTAGAATATGTTTATCATAGTATTTATGTATAGAAGTGTTTTAAATATTATACATTATATATATATATATATATATATATATTCTATAAACAAAAATGTAAATCACATACTATATTTCATTTGAATTCATATAAGAAAAAAAAATTGGGGCCTAAATTTTTGATCGACTCAGGCTTCATGTTTTATAGGATCGGTCCTGCTTGTATCACTATTCAATTAACCTTGTACTACTATCACTTCAAATTGCAATTATTAAATTAATCCTGCACTAATCACTTATTTCAACCCTTCACTACTATCACTTCAAATTTCATAGACTATTAAATTAACCTCATACCACTCTTATTTTAACATCGTACCACCATTATTTTAGTCCGTATCACAATTTAATTCAACTCGTACCATCATTTTAAAGTTCGTACCACAATTTAATTAAGCCCGTACTACAATTTATTAACCTCGTATCATAATTTAATGAAGCATGTACCACCATTTAATATATATATATATATATATATATATTGACTTCATTAAGGGTATAATTGCCCAAAAAAATATTATCTTGTCTAAAAAAGAATGAAATTAAAAAATTTGACAAAAAATAACTTTTTAAATGAGAAGGGGTTAAAAATGGTTGTTTTCTCTTTGGGGCCTCATAAATCTTTGTATAAAAATATCCACAATGAATAGATGAATTTTCATCAATCCATTCACTTTCTCTAATCCACACCACGTATTCTCAAATACTCAGTTTTTTAAACAAACTCTCACAATGGTTCATCAATATTCATCCATCTATACATTTTTTATGGATCCCACATCACCTCATTTTTTATCCATTGTTTTGCCAAAAGTATTTTCTTTTTCCACCTATATATTTGAATGGATAACATTTTTTCTTCAATTTAAAAGTGACTCACAATAATTTTAAATATCTAACAATTATTCATTCAATGTTTAAAGAGCTCTATAGATGACTATTGCAAATGCTCTAAGTCTTAAAATTATAGTAAATAAAATAATAGAGAAAACCCACATTTTTAGCCCCTTCTCATTTAAAAATTCTTTTTTATCAAAGTTTTTTATTTAATTCTTTTTTAGTCAAGAGAATAATTTTTTGGGCAATTATACCCTTAATGAAGTCAACAAAAAAATTTAAAAAAATGGTGGTACGGACTTCATTAAATGGTGGTACGAGGTTAATATATTGTAGTACGAAATTAATAATTGTGGTACAAATTTAAAATTGATGGTACGAGTTGAATTAAATTATGGTACGGGTTGAAATGATGGTGGTACGGTGTTAAAATAAAGGTGGTAAGAGGTTAAAATAAGTGTGGTACGAGATTGATAATGGTACGGAGTTAATAGAAAGGTGGTACGGACTGAAACAATATTTAAGGATTGAAGTAATAGTGGTACGGAGTTAATTGAAGGGTAGCACGAGCTGAAATAATGTTGGTACGAGATGTATATATAGTGATACGAACTTAAATAATGAAAGCATAAAAAAAAGGTAAAATTGGAAAAAATATATTCTCTTGGCTAAAAAAGAATGATTATAAATTATATGATAAAAAAAAACTTTTATTTTTATGTTAGGCTATTTATAAACTCATCCCTAAATAATAACAAAAATATTAGTATTGAAAAACTTTACACAAGTCATTGTTCAATGTTTGAAAGAACCACCCAAAAATATGGGATTAGAGCCCTAATCCCACCCAACATAATCCTTGATTTCACACACTAATTAATTAGTAATTACTATTATTTATAGGGACCAAATCCCAAGTGATGTATTCTCCCTTTTCTTGCGGCACCAGGCATGGGTTTTCAACCAAACAACTATGACCATAGTAAATATTAGTAATATTCTATGATATATTCAACTCGTATTATTTCAATATAACTTGTGAATTAAGAAAATTATTTTAGAAAAATAATAATATTATTTTTTAGTTCAAATATCAATTCTATTTTAATAAATTGAGTAATTTATTTAATTATTATATATCACAAAAAAATAATAAATGAGTAAAATTAAAGTATGATCATTTAATTTTTAAAATGGTTAAAATTTTGAAATTGTATCAAGTTTTGATGTTGACCATGTCTTTTGTGAAATTTATTCATAGAATGAAATTTATATCATTACACTTATAAATTAATATCATCAATTATCAACTGATACTACTACGTTTATAAACTGATATCATAGCATTAAATGTTATTGATATTAGTTGATAGGTGTAGTGATATCAATTTTATAATATGAACAAGATATAGCATTAAATATTATTGATATTAGTTGATAAATATAATGGTAACATGCACCCATTTGCTTGGACCAATATAATAATGACAAAACTGAATTATATTTATTACATAATTTGGTACAACAACAAATTATTGATTAATACACAACTGTCATGGCTAGGATTAAAACCAATCTGTAGTGTGAAAATGGACATGTTTATATTATAATATTTGTTCATAATAATGTGGGTGAACATTGAATGCTATAGGTGTATATAAAATTTCTGCATATTTCATTTCATTTGTAAATCCAACATGAACAATGCTCAAGCAAATGAAGTTGCATGTGTACACAATATCATAAAATAGATTACTAATATTTGATCATTGACTAATTATTAACATAATGCATAGAATAGAAGAAAAACTTAAATCAACAAGATATTGCAAAACATTGTGTTCAAACTGATGAAGTTAGTAACTTCAACTATCAAAAGTCTCCAAAATCCACCTACTGATATAGGTTTTCCAAATGCTAAATGCAATTAATAAGAATCTATTTCTTGCAAAAAAAAGTTGCAAGAAATTCTCAGCAAAACATTCAAATGCAAACCTACCACAGTTGTAGTTAATCAACTGTACATCCAAAAACTCTAAACAAAATTTAACAATTTCCTAATTATTACCATCAGAAGATGCTTCAGCTTGACTGGTCTGAATCACAGCTGATCCAGAGCCGTTCGAAACATTCACCACGTTCTCTCGATGTCCATCGGACCAGCAGCTTTCGGACAATTGCTGCTCAGTATGAATCCGTTTCCCAAACAAGAAAAACGCGGGCACTTCTGCCTCGTTTTTCTTCTCCTCTTTCAAAGGAGGAGGAGTAGTGTAATCGAGCGGCTTGAAATAGAACGATCCGAAACTCGTCTGCTGATGATTGAAGTTGAAATCCGGTAACACATATTGAGCATGCCTGGCTCCCTGTATGCCTGCAGAAATGTTGTCAAAATAACACAAGGGACTGCTGGGACTGAGGGGGTTGCTAAGTAGTGTTGGCATCGGAATTTGGCCAATCGGAAATCCCAGGGGCTCCGAAAACCTCGGCCTCTTGGTTGGAGGCGAAAACGGGAAGTGATGGATGGTCGGAATACTCGACACCAATTCAACCAACCACGGGTTGACCCGCTTCAAGTTTGGTATTAAATCAGGCTCGTCCCAGGTCACCTGAAAATATGATTTACGGGCTATTACACGAAAATCGGATCTGAAAAAAACCTGAAAATATGGTTTACGGGCTATTACACGAAAACGGATCTGAAAAAAAACTTGTACAGACCATAAACATATAAGGTTTTCTTAGATCCATTTTGTACAGGGTGCAACTTCACACAAGCGTTACTGTATTTCAAGTCCTTAAGATCAATTTCTTGTAAATAGTCCATAATTTTCAGAATAATACCAAAATATCAAATCATTTAAATAAAAATTTCAGCATTAGATCAAGATTGTCAAATGTAACAGAAGTTGCATAGGCTATTTTACGAAAACAAAAGCAAGATTTCAACTTTCCAAGTCCCATAAGATCAATTTCTTGTAAATAGTCCATAATTTCCAAAATAATACCAAAATGTAGACCATTTTAATAAAAAAAAATCAAGATTGTCAAATGCAACAGAAGTGAATACTCTATTACACCAAAACAAAAGAAATATTTCAAGTTTTCAAGTCCCTTAAGATCAATTTCTTGTAAATAGTTCATAAATTTCATAACAATACCAAAATGGCAGAGAATTTAAGCACAAATTAGATCAAGACTGTAAAATGTAACAGAAGTTGCATAGGCTACCTGAAGGAGCTTCCAAGGAGAATTAGGCCAATGAACGGGATCGTCGACCTGGACATTCGATATGGTTCCGACGAACAAGCTTTTACGAGACGAGTCATCGGTTTCAAATGCCATCTTAAACCTCAATCCAGCACACCACTGGACTCTCATTGCATCCCTCACAGCAGAAACCCTCACCACAAACTCCGGCGTGCCTGCACGTGGATAATAAACGACCTCGAACGGCTGGCCACTAACGGCAAGACCAGCCGCTTCGAAAACAGATTCAACACTCACATTACCACCCCTCATCTCACAATTCCCACCAATCCCATTCTTAAGGTTTCTCGTCCCGTAAAAACCCTGCGCATTCCATCCCAATGACGAAGAAGAAGACACGTCCATCCCGCCACCGTAAGCCGTTTTCGCCCTCCGTATCCCGACGCAAAGCTCGTCGTTCTCCGCTCTTGTGAACACGATTGAATCCCCCGCAACGAGTTTTTTCGAGTTCACGAAATTGCTCCAACCAGTGGTCAAAAGATGCCGCCTCGGCGTCCCTCGATAAATGTGCCTAAACCTCCACTCCTGGCCATGAACATCCTTGACCAGGATCGTCTGGACCGGCGGCTCGGCCTTGAGATCGAGCTTCGGAAATATCATCTCAGCACAGTACCTCGGGACCGAAAAACCACCACCATTGTTTGCATCAGATTGTGTCAAAGTTTTAGCAAATGATTTCTCCTCATTTTTAACAAACCCTATCAATCCACCTTCATCATTATCAACAACATCACATTCATCAGCTCTCAATGGAATTAATCGAATTTTCGCGTAAACCTCTTCGCTTTCAGCATCAGCCAAATACTTAATGGATTGTATTCTACAGGGCAAATAGGGGGGAATTCTAGGAAATCGGAGAAAGTCGAATTTCTTAGAGGCATGTTCAGCATGGCCCTGAGGGAAGTAATACACCTTCGAATTTACCGGGGCATTTGAGTCATACCACCGGCACAAGCATGCCATAGATGAGGATCCAAGCATTTTTCCACAGACTCATCAATCAAACTCATAAGATTCATCATATCTTGAAACAATCTAGAAACAATCTAGACGAATTTCCACATGAATTTCCAACTAATTAAACAAAGTCTGCAGAAAAAGCACAAACAAACAAGAACAGCAAAATTAAAACCCTAATCAAGATTAAATTGCACAAATTGAACTGAAAAAGATACCATCTTTGTCCCGAAAAACCAAATCAAGAACTAAATATCAGAACAAAGAATTCAATTACCACCAATTCAAGAAAATCCCACACCAGAACCAAACATAAATGCTCAAGAATATCAAAAACAACTTTCTTACATTTATCACACAAACTGAATGCAATTAACTGAAAAAGATACCATCTTTGTCCCGAAAAACCAAATCAAGAACTAAATATCAGAACAAAGGATCCAATTACCACCAATTCAAGAAAATCCCACACCAGAATCAAACACAAACACATATGCTCAAGAATATCAAAAACAACTTTCTTACATTTATCAACAACCCACAAACTGAATGCAATTAACTGAAAAAGATACCATCTTTGTCCCGAAAAACCAAATCAAGAACTAAATATCAGAACAAAGGATCCAATTAACACCCATTCAAGAAAATCGCACACCAGAATCAAACATATATGCTCAAGTTCATCACAAACAACTTTCTTACATTTATCAACAACCAAACAGAGGGGGTGAAAGTGAACTTACGTAAAGATTTCGCCTTTATTTCAATTTTCTGGCAATCACAGAGATAAATTAGCTTTTTCCCCTTATCTGTTCCTCAAAAAGCCTGAAACCCTTTAATTGTCAAATCAACCCAACAAGGAAACACACGACAAAATATTAAATGAACCCCTTTAACTGCAAGCAAAACGGAAAGTGAAAGAAAGTGTAGCGGTTGGTTCTGTACGCCTTTTACACAACACAAAACTGTAAAAACTTTGTGAAAAAAACAGAAAAATATAAGCACAGTTTAGAGAGAGAAAATGGGAGGGATGAGAGAGACAGACACAAACTACAGACAAAAAACACACACAGACACAGATTGAGTGTGAGAAAAAGAAGAGACACCTGAAGTTGAAGCTTCGTTTGCCGACCAGAGGTGGCAGGGGGAATTGAATTTGACAAATGCCCTTTAGAATAAGTCCAATCTTCTTTACTGTAATATATAGGACACGCTTCTTTATTTTTGTTTATTTATTTTTGCCTCTAGAAAATAGGGCACGATTCTTTCTTGATTGCATGGAATTAGGGAAAATTAAATAGTGAGGAGTGACTATCTCTATCTGGTCAGTAAAACATGCCTATATAAGTGATTTGAAGGCCACATATTTGAATCTTTAATCCCCTTTGTATGATTATGAGTGATTATAGGAGGATATTTTTAATTTGTTTTGAATCATAATTATCTAAGACTGTGGGAGTTGAGATTTTTTAGGTGTGTCATCTTTTGACTAGGAACTGATCTCTTGTAACATTTTAAATTTACAGAGATCTATTGTCATTTGTCTGTTATGTATGTTGAAAATATTTGAAAATAATATAAACGAATTAATTTCACGTATTTCTATCAATTCGAGCTTTTACATTACATTGAAGCTTTGCAAGGCGTTTCAAATGGTAAGTTTTAGCTGGATCCGTAGAATGGGAAACCTGGCAGCTCATTACCTTTCTTGGTTTGCTTTCAATTTTAATTAGCTATTTGTTTCGTCGTCTATTCCTAAGACAATTATAAATGTTGTTCAGGTCGATATTTCGAGCTTTTGATTAATACATTTTCTTTCTTGTAAAAGAAAAGAAAAAAGGACATCCTCCGACTTTTAGATGATACTCCTAAAATATCTATTTTTATAGACTAAATATTTCCCTCATTTGGGCTTTTGATTAATACATTTTCTTTTTTATAAAAAAAAAAAGACTATTTTTAAAAGACTAAATATTTCCCTCATTTGGGCTTTTGATTAATACATTTTCTTTTTTAAAAAAAAAAAAAGAGATCCTTCAACTTTTAGATGATACTCCTAAAATATCTATTTTTATAGACTAAATATTTCCCTCATATACCTTCTCCCAATTGGATGATAAATTTATCACAATTTTATGTTCTTTAATCTTATACAAAACACCAAAAGCAACAAATTTTGTGAAACGGATGGAGGATGTAATTCTTTCAAATTTCATCTAAATTTAATTCAAAAATAAGATTAATGATTTTTAATTCACAAACTATCAAATTTAGACATGGCCTAGAAGTAATTGAATTAATCAAATTGAATAATTTTTGGGAGTATGCAAGTGAATAAAACAATTGATTAAGTACAAGTTAATGGATCATTAGAATGGGGGTACAAGATAATCCGAAAGCAACCGGCTGTTGATTATCTTTAAGGAAACAACTAAAATCAGTGTTAATATCTTAGGTAACAAACTATTTTTTAATGCAATATTTATTACTTAAAGCCGGTCGGCCATTTCATAAACCATGATTTTGTTGGGTAATATTCCTAAATTAAATAATTAATGTTTTATTTATTTACTTAAATTAAACATAATTGAAGGTGTACAAAACAAAATTTTCAACAAAAAAATGTACTCCCTCCGTCTCATAGTTGATTTCTCAGATTTAATTTTACCATATTTTTATCAATTTGTAGGGTTTTAAAAAAAATGATAAATTGTTGGGGGTAGAAAGAATTGTTTATTAGTATTTTATGTGATAAAGTGATGGATAGTTGGAGTTAAAAAGAGTTATTTATTAGTATTTTATAAAGCAAAAATTTTCAAATTTGAAACGAATGGAGTAGTTTACATATTATTTTTAGTTGTTTTTTTAAAAAAAGGTCTCATGCCAATAGTACCATGCATATTACATATACATGTCATGTCATTAATAACATCCACTGTCACAGTGTCTTTAATGGCATTTTCCTAAAATGTCTAAAAACAATATATAATTTACGAAAATATAAATACATGATATAAGTTCCAACAATGAGTAATGTCTTTTTCCATTTCCACTAGAAAAATTAGTAGTGCAAAGAACCAATGTTAGGTGTTATTATGGGTGGTATTAAGGGCGATAAAATGCGATTTGCCTTATTCAAGGATATGAGTTTGCACCATTAATTTGGTTAATTGTAAATTTAGCTTAATACTTAGATTTTATATCAATTCATCATAATCCGTTAATTTACCTCAATTAAATGATCCCTTTAAATTGTGTAACCTGATGAAGTTGATATCTTTTAAATAAAAGAATTGTTTTTGGACACCGTTAAAAATTCCAAGATTTTTTTTTTTTATAGACATAAACTTTGAAAGAATATATCATTCATCACACTTTATAGAATATAAATCACACACTTCATTATCATACAAAAATGCGACACTCTTTCTTTATAATATAAGTCACACCCTTCACTTTTATGAATAATACACTTTACAAAATACTTTTATGAAAAAAAACACAACCTTTAAAATAATATAAGTCACATATCTTTAACCATATCCTTATATGAATTCTTTGTAAAACTTGTTCACACTATACCAAAAAAATATTTAATTGTTTTTTAAAAACCTTGAACTAAACTGTTATAACCGGAGATTTTTTTAACCGTTAACCGCCTCATGTCTAAATTATGAGCATACTAGGGTCCAATTACTCCTTAAAAATGGTTAATTCGATTTTATTATTTTTATTATTTATTAAATCACTTTTTTATTTTTTTTTATTATTTTTTTTTAGCTAAACCTCTCTATATAATGTTATTGTTTTTATCTCAATATCATTTTCTCTCAAATAAATTCATTCATAAGTCATTAATTTCATTTAATATCTTTATATTATTCAAATCACATATTGTGTGGAATTAATCCACAACGCCATCATCTCTTGATTTGATTGTTTCCAAAACTCTATTGTATTTATTTTAATATAAGATTTATAAGTTATAAATTAGTATAATTTTAATATTTTATGAATAAATATTTATTTTTAATGTAACATACAAAAAAAAAATATAAAAAAAATATGTATAAATCAATTTAATTGAGCAAATTAACCTAAATTTTCAAATTTGATTGGATCCGGCAGAATCGATGATGCCTAGACCGGTTTAATCACCGGTTCGGTTATGAAAACACTGAGATATATAGTTCATTAATATTTTATGTGTTTGATTTCCCCCTAAATAAATTACTATGTGAATTACAAAAACAAGTTATGATGCGGTACATTTTATCTCTCTAATAAAAGTTTGTAGCTAATATGTGTTATGGTAAGTTAATCCTGATTATTTGTAAAAAAAAAAAGAATAAAGCATTACTTGATTATATTAACAATATTACATAATAGTATTTGATATAATATTGTGTAATAATATATTACATGAATAACAATACAATATTACGTCTTATACTATATTATTGTACTAGTTAACATAATATTATAACAAACAAATAATAATTTTAAAATAAATAAATTATATTGTCTATATAACTTGATTTGATTAGATTTCGACCCATGAATCGGGTTTTTTTTTCTTTCTATATTCATATATATTACAGTCAGTCTGTGATGTTATATACAAATCTTTGTGTGACATCTGTCTTTATCTTAAAGTGTAAGTGGTAGGTGTAATTTATTAAATTACAAAAAAGCTTATAGACAAAAATTAAAGGAAAATAAATTGTCACGGGCATTTCAGAAGATCTTAAAATGTATTAACTGGGCATTAAAAAAATGTTATTATATCTCAATTGAAAGCCTACCAACACCTAACTAAACACTTAAATGTTGGTGGGCTACAGATTGTCCAAACATATGCAATATCTTTGTCTAAATTCCAACAACAAATGATACCATCTCATCGTAATTAATACTTAAATGAATACAAAAATCATTTAATAAAAATGCTTGCCTTCATACAAATATAATATTACGGCCAAGATAATTAAAAGCTTGACCAATACTAATATCATATAATCTTAGGTTGTGTTTGGCTAGGAATACAATAAAATCACATCAAAAGATAAATGATTTACCTCAAAATATAATGATTACCGTTAACGATATTCCGTCGAATCGTCTTAATCAAAACTCCAGTCCAAATCAAAATTGGGCTTTAATAAAGATTTAAGTCGGCCCCATTTCTGAAAGTAGAAGCAAACAAAATTGAGTTGGGTGAATAGTGGTTATTATTTTCTTCAAAATTTATAAATTTTTCCAAGTCAAATATCTCGTATGAGACGAGCACAAATGAACACCCATCATTATCAAAGTGTTAAAACGTCATCACCCAAATTCTATTTTGTCTTAGCATGATACGTCTCACTGTGTGCCTCTAAAATTTTATATGATTTAAACAAATTGAGCTTGAAAGAGATATAGTTCAATTAACTCTTGAGTTCGAATGATTTAATTTCTGTATACATATTATTTTTTAAAATTCAAACTGAATTTTAAATCTTATTAAAAGTTAATCTTAAGTTGAGAATCAAAGCCCACACGGGCTTTCATAGTAACTCTTACAAACAGCAAATTAGTTGCGTAGGCCCAAAATACTCTTGGTTAGGCCCAAAATACTCTTGGCTAGGCCCAAAATTCTCTTGGTTAGGCCCAATAATTTCTTAGCAAAATTTAAAAAAATAAATTCCCACTTTCTTCCAATCAAACGCCGGAAATTCTCCGTTTTCGGAAAAAAAATAAACGCCGGAAATTCTCCATGAAATGGAACCACGGAGCTTCTCTAAGACCAGCCATGGCGATTCTTCTAGAACCCATACTCAAATCATCTCAAATCGGAGTTCAACCCTCATCCTACGCCGCCGTATTCCGGGCATTCACCGGTAAAAACCTCCTCAAACAGGGGCAACAGCTTCACGCGCGCATGCTTCTCAACGGCTTCCACCTCACCGCCTTCATCTCCGCAAGAATGGTTGCCATGTACGCCAGCTCCGGCGACATCGTCTCCGCCTCCCGGATATTCGACTCCGTTAGAAACCCCTCTCCTCTTTTGTTCAATTCCATAATTAGGGCATTCAGTTTGTACAAATATTCACTAGACACTTTACTAATTTTTGCTAGGATGCGTTCTATGAATTTCCGTGGGGATTGTTTCACCTATCCATTTGTTTTGAAATCCGCTTCCGATTTGGAGTTTCTTAATTTGGGGAAATGTGTTCATGTGTTAAGCATGAAGGATGGGTTGGATTTCGATGTTTATGTTGGGGCTTCATTGGTTGATATGTATGTGAAATGCGGTGAATTGAGTAATGCCCGCAGGCTGTTTGATGAAATGCCTGATAGAGATATTGCGTGCTGGAACGCATTGATTTCGGGCTATATGAAAGATGGCGCCATTGATTTAGCACGAGAGATGTTCGACGAAATGCCAGTGAAGAACATAGTGTCATGGACGAGCATGATCTCAGGGTACGCTCAGAACGGGCTTGCAGGCGACGCATTGCAACTGTTTGATGAAATGTCTAAACCAGAATCAGAAGTGAAACCCAACTGGGTAACAATCATGAGTGTTTTACCAGCTTGTGGGCATTCATCTTCGTTAGAACGAGGAAGAAAGATCCATCGGTTTGCTCAAGAACACGGGTTGGACTCACATCCTTCGGTGCAGACAGCGCTCGTTGGAATGTACTCCAAATGTGGCAGTCTCTCCGATGCTAAGTGGTGTTTCGATAGAATTAAACCAAACATGAGGCATTTGGTTTCTTGGAATTCTCTGATTGCTGCGTATGCTTCTCACGGGCGTGGTATTGAGGCAGTTGAGACGTTTGAGTTGATGATTCGAGCTGGGATTCAGCCCGACAGCATTACATTTAAGGGCCTGTTATCAGGATGCAGTCATTCTGGTCTGGTTGATATTAGATTGAGATACTTCGAATCCATGACCTCATTGTATTCCGTTGAGAAAAAATACGAGCATTATGCTTGCATCGTGGACCTTTTGGGACGAGCTGGGCGATTGGTGGAAGCGTACGATCTTATATCAAGAATGCCAATGCCACCAGGAGGGAGTGTTTGGGGTGCATTACTGGCTGCTAGTAGTCGCCATCGCAATCTTGAGATATCGGAACTAGCAGCTAAGGAGCTATTCGTTATAGAACCCGAGAACAGTGGGACCTACGTCATACTGTCGAATATGTATGCAGAAGCCGAAATGTGGGAAGAAGTGAAGGAATTGAGAGCTCGACAAAAATCACATCATGTGAAGAAGAGTCTCGGATGTAGCTGGATTGAAATTGATGGGAAAGCGCATTTGTTTTTAGGGGGAGACGCGTCCCATTCCCAAACTAGGCAGATTTACGCTCTGCTTGAGGAACTGCCTGAGAAGATGAAGGCGGATGGGTATGTTCCGGATGTTAGGTACGCGTTGCACGATATCAGTGAAGAGGAGAAAGGGTACTCTCTGTCGATGCATAGTGAGAAGCTGGCTATCGCGTTCGGGTTGCTTAACACGACGTATGGTGTAACGCTTCGAGTTACGAAGAATCTGAGGATTTGTGGAGATTGTCATACGGCGATTAAGTTCATTTCGAAGATTTATGAGAGGGAAATTGTTGTTAGGGATGTGAATCGGTTTCATCATTTTAAAGATGGGCATTGTTCTTGTGGGGATTACTGGTGAAAAAGAGCTTCATTGAACTTGTTGTGGTTGCTTGATGTTCATCTTTTTATTTTGTAAATTGAAATTTTTTATACTTTGGTATATTTTTTAGTAACTTATAACTCGAATTTGGTACCTGAATTATGTGGGACAGAAAAGCCCTGTTTTGAAACTCTAAACAGAATCACTCTTGGCCTGTTTTCAAACACTATCGATTAGTGTAGGAGTGTGTTTTTCTTTTTTTTAGAGTTGGTGTGAACCAACTTCTTTGTTTAAAAAAAAATGGCACTTCTAATGATAAGAATCAGCTTTAGAAAAAAAAGAACAAACACATAATTTTTGTGCTACTATTGACTTTGAAAACACCACCAAATTCGAAGTTCAACCTAGACCTCTACTTCCTAAATTAACATTCCAACTTTAAAGTGGAAAATAAGAAAAATATCATACTCAAATGTTAAAAATAAAATTGGGCTTTGGGGGTGCTGAATTGGACCAGAATGTGGGCCCAAAAAATTCTCACAAGGTGGTCGCCATGTACGCCAGCTCCGGCGACATCGTCTCCGCCTCCCGCTTTTAGTAAGACACCTTCTATTAATTTTTTTTCTGTAAAAATAACCAAAAAAAATACGTTCTATGAAATATCCTTTTCACTATTACAACTTATATTAAATTTGTAAATGTGTTCATGTGTTGAGCATGAAACCAAACACCAAAACTCACGGTGAAGGTTGATATGTATGTGAAATCGGTGAAAAAAAAAAAGGTTTCATGAGTATGATGCAGATTCGTCTTGAAATCTAGTGTGTATTTGGTGTATATTGCAAGTATAGTGTGGATTCATGGTTCAAAATATACATATGCAAGTTTTCTATACTTTACTAAAACCTAGGTTAAATTATAAACATGTTAGTATGATTTTTATTGTTTGTAACAGATTTTCGAGAGTATTGTTGTAGTTTGAATGAATAAAAGTGTATGAGTAGGATAATGTGATAGCATAAACGTTTCACAAGTTTTTATTTTTACGTTTCGCGAATTCCAAAAATTCGAATCTAATTCATTGAATTTGTTAAGGTTTTTCGAAAAATAAATTCGATTTTTTTTTAAATAAAAAAAAATATATGAACTTTACAAAAAATTAGAGTTTCGCCTATTGTTCGATCAAATTTTTCGAAATAAAAACTTTTTTCGAATTTTTTGTTTTGAAATCTGTGAAATATTTCAAAAAAAAAAAAGGAACTTTTTAGAAATCAGAGTTTCACCTACTATTTGACTAAATTTTTTCGAAATGAACTTCGGAAAAAAAAAATCAAAATTTTTGATTGCGCGCGGTGGCGGTGGTAGCGTGAAAGTGGCGGCGTCTAGGGTTTCACCGTAATTCTTCGATTCTGCGAGGGGTGCGCGTTATTAGTTCTGAAAATTAAGTGAAGAATGAAAGGGGTATTATTGAAATTTTTTTAAGGGTGTACTGATTCAAAGAGTAGTGTACTACTATGAGAGGTGTACTTAAAAAATGGGTTGTGTCAATAACCGTTGCCATCTCACAAACCGTAGTTGAGAGTAGGCCCAAAGCTTCTTTTACTGAGTTTGTTTTAATCAGGCCCTTAAACGAAATAGTATATACCCACATCTCAACTGAAAATTTCAATAGCAAAACTCAAACTCGAAAAACAATTCAATCGTATTTTGCACAATATTTGACTTGATTACGTAGATATATATACAACTAATCATATTAAAATAAACCAGTAAATTAGAAAATATATCGACAGAGAACTAATAATGACATTATTAAGCTCAAACTGATTTGAGAAATAAAGATATAAAATGAATACCTACCATCTGAAAATCCCTTAACTGCAAAAAGTCTTTCCACCCCCATATCCAGGAATGAAGTAGTAAAAAAAAGACTAGAAAACTGCATTCAACCACCTAAAATCAACATCCTAATCTTCTTCCTTTCTCTCACTAAAACATCCTAGATTCTTTTCACCTCCCTCCTCTAGACTAGTTCGTATATCGCTCCTACTCCACGCCCGCCCCCATTACTCTACTGTACAAAGAACCAACGACAAAGAATTCGAATAAAACTTCTAGAGTAGCAAATAATCGATAAAATAAAGCAATTGAATAACGACATAAAACCTAAGATGGTAGGTAGGTAGGTACGGTGCCCTCTTACGGATTTGGAACATGCTCTGGATTTGTGGTAGTTCCAGTCCCAATCTTGTTCCTCATCTTGACAACCTTCTTGTGGGAATTTGAGTGAAGAGACGGAACGAAGGTAGGGCTTGCAGCCGGACGGTACTCAGGGTAGAGTCGACCCGACTTATAGCGGACACCACAAGCGTTGCATAGCGTTTTGGGCCCCATGGGACCCGCCCTCCATTGAGGCGTCTTCGTTATCTCACAATGCAAGCATTTTCGGACAGGCTGCCCCGTAGGGTTTGGGTCGACCTCGCCTTCATTCTCCGGAAAAGCGATCTTTGCCTTCTTCTTTGTCTTCTTCTGTTCGGGTTTCGGGATCTTCTTCAGAGTCGGAGTTAAATTCTCCGACTCCGAAGAGAATCCCGTCGGGATGAAAGTCGGGGGCGCCTCAAGTAACAAGGGTGCAGATGAGATGAGCTGAATAGCCGCTCTAGGGTTGAACGTAGCCGGGCGGGGACGTTTGCTTCGTGCACGTTGCGTGGCGCTTTGACCCCGGCCGACCGGCGCGATTTTCCCGCCCGAGCACGAGCTCACGCTGCTGCTGCTACTCTCCAAGACTGAAACGGGGCTCGACAATTGGAACTGGCCATGAGTCGGAGACGGCTCCTTGTTGGCCGTGAGCCCTTCGCCCGAGAACGATTCCGATTCCTCCATGAAAGTCGAGAGCCACTCGAGCTGCTTGATATCCTCATACTGACAACAACACAAACACAACATGACACGAATCAGAACAGTCCATACAGAATCAGTAATTTGAACAAGAAAAAAAGCTATAAACATGTTCATCATAACAGACAAAAACTTGCACTAAATCCCCAAGCTATCTTTAGAATGAGTGGACCACCTAACCAACATCTTGAAATTTAAAATTGACCGGACAATTTTGTCCCCACCCCATCGCGCCATAAGTGATAAAAAAAACAGTTGAATTATCAAAACAGAACAAAAAAATATCTCTATGATTGCAGTTGAATTAATTCAAAAAACATTCATCAAACAATGAGGATGTGACAACTAAAACCACCAAAACTGGCCTCACAAGCAATTCAGACAGCAAAACATGATCGTATACGACAGACACATAATTTTAAATCACAGTACAACAAACAACCATCATAACAATAAAATCTTGATTGCAAAGTTTACATTTTACTAATCAATTTAACTGATGTCACACCTAACAACTCCTAACATATTGAAATTATGTTTAAAGTAATGTGTAGTTAGGTACAATGAATACTTTCAACACTCCAGTTTTGAGTAAACTGCATTGCAATTAACCGATGCTCACCGGAACTGAGAGCTCGGCAGAAAGGTCAGAGGCGGTGGTGTCGTTGGAGAAGAGAGGCTCCGATTCTGGGAACGGATCATTCCACATGCTCGGAAAATTCTTGGAATCGTCGAAGCTAAGGAAACTGTCATCGCCACCACATTCGTTGTCCGCGGGAAACTCGATTAAGTCATCAATTTGGTCAAAGAAGTTTACACAGTCGGTCTCATCCATGAAATTTGGTCCCATTTCCCTGAAAAAAAGGAGCAAAAAATGAAGGACTGAAACCAAATTTTTAATCAAACTTGAAAATATACACAAGTAGTTTAATTGGGGGGATTACATTGCTTTGTGAATGATTCTTGCCAGCTTATATGCAATTGGGTCATGTTGGGCAAGGGGGCCTAAGAATTTCAGTTAAAGCAATTTTGAGTGCCTTTTTTTTTCAAGAATCTGATAATCTTGTAAAAGTATCACTGAAATTATACAAATCTTGTGAAAATTCAACTTACACTTTAAAATATTGTTTAAAACAGACACATACATAAAACAGAGATAAGAGGGGAAACAAAGATGAAAAGGCAGCAAATTGAACAGAAATGTGAACGTAGGGTTTATGCTAAAGTGCGCCGACACTAAAGATTGTAAGAATTTGTCATGTTTTAAAGACAAAAAATAAAGAAAACAGAATGTAACAAACCTTTGAAGATTTTGGTGTTTTCAGAAAATTTTGTGAGCCAAAAGGCGCTTGAGAATTCAGTCTCCTCCTTTGTAAGAATTTTCCTGCACACAGAGAAGAAAAAAATGGTGAGAGTTATTGCACAATTGAGAAAATTCAAGCATTTATATAAATACCAAATTTCCAACCAACACGAAAGGAAAATTATGGAAAAGAATCTCAGTCTAAAATAGAAACGAGATTTTTTTTTTTGAGAAAAGATTGTAACTTTTTCCATATTTCCTCCCCAAGAACGGAACAAGAATAGAAAAAAAAACCAGGTTCATAAAATTTTGAAGAAAGGAAACTTAAAACAAATTTCACTTAAAAATATGGCAGAATATTGTCAAAAAATAGGCGCATTTTTTACAATCTTCTGAGAGTACCACAAACTCAAATAATTTGCAGAAAAAAAGGAAATTAATCCCAACAATCATGCAATCCCACCAAATCTTCAAATTGAGCGAAACAAGATTTTGCAGCAGAAAATGAGAGACTAAAAAAAATGCAGCCAAAAATACCTCACAAAAATTCCCGCCTAAAAAAATCCAATCTTTATCAGAAAAATTTGCAGAAGCTCTCTTCTTAGTGGGCACAACTTCCAAAGCAGACAAAAAAAAAAGAACAGAACAGAGCAATGAAATAGGAAGAAAGATGACAAAAAAGTGAAGCCAAACACGCCCTTATCACTTATTGCTCATTCTTTCTTGAATCTTCCTCCATTTCTACACTAATACCACTGTTCACTGATAATTAATACAGTTTGTTTTATTTATATGAATGTAAACCTCTCTATATGTATATATATAAAAATGAATGATTATTAAGAAGAAGAAGAGAGAAAAAAGGGGCTAAAAAGAAATGAAAAACGGTAGGTGAAGTTCTTGCTTCATTGCAAGCTGTCCTTTACAAACACATCCCTCACTCTCTTGATAACAAGTCTTCTTCAACTCCACCCTTCTTTTTTTTCTTTTTTTTTTTTTCCTAATTTAAATGTATTTTTGAAATATACAGTTTATCGTAATGAATCATTCAAATTATTTATATTAATAAATAAAACTTATTACATTAAAAATAAATTACGTGTTTTGATATATAATCATATTGCATATTAACTAACAAATTGTATGGTTTCAAAATACATTTACAATTTAATTGGTAATAACATTTGATGTATACAAGAATTTACGATCATTTTATAAAAAAAAAAAAAAGATAATAATATTAATAAATGGGTCCCACATCCACCCCTGATTACACACGGGTCCCACGCCACTCCACCGCTCCCCTCTCTTTAAATTTCGTGGATTTCTTTTCCTGCTTTTCTTGTTTTTTCACACACACCCGTATGCCTATTTCAAATACTAATTAATTTTCTTTTCTATATTTAAATAGAGATGAAAATCCCATTATATGTATCAAATCTGCATTAGAATTATAATTTAATGGTGATGAAAAGATTTGTGTACGTATAGTAAGTATTATACGCGTTATGTATATATGGATGGTAGTCCAGAATAAATGCCATTTAAAAAAAAACAATTGATTACAAATTGAATGAAGTTTTAACAATTTTAGTTTTGTTGATTAGTATATTTTTCTAAAATAATTATTTTAAATCGAATTTCAGACCTGGAGAAGAGGGGATGACCAAAGTGAGATTCTATTGCCCTTTTGCTTTTCATTTTCTTGTTTGAAAATTTTTATGGGAAAATATTTTTTAACATAACTTTTCATTTTAAGTAATTAGGGTTTGTAATATTAATGTAATATGCATTTCTCATTAATTCGTGTTTGTCAACGATTTGCTGACCTAGTATTAAATCCTGAATTTAGAAATAAATTAATTCGATGAGATCTTGCACGATAAATTTGGAAATGTATCAATTAATATATGACTCTATATATTTAATTCTTAAGTTTTTGGTGCATTTTAAATTATTATGTGAATGAATAGTATTAAGTATTATCGCTGATGAAATTATCTCATATATAATTTTGCAATTCTCCCATAACCTTCGACAAAATACAAAAAGTTATACTTATATAATTTCATAGTACACAATATATATGATTTTTGGTAAATTTACAAAGGTACATGATTAAATGCACTAATATCGTACATTCAAATCATAGATTCTAGTTATTTTTCAACATAGATTCTAATCTTACAAGTTACAACTTCATCCTTTTTTGTAATATGAAACATCATCATCAAATCACGTTTCTACACGTGGCAAATTTGACATGACCCGCATGCCACCTGGCTGATTTTTTCATTTTTTTTAATGAGTGCAGTTTATTTGATAAATTATAATGAATAAAACTCAAAACAATAATATCATTTCGATTGAAATACACATATACCATATGACAAATGACAAATTGTAATTCTTTTCGTAATAACTCTCTCCTTTTTTATTTGAACATTTATTAATATATTTATTCCTTATTTAATTAAAATTTTAAATGATAATAAAGTAACTTTATTTCTTTTACAAATTATATTCCTTCAAATTAACATTTCAAAATTACAACATATTAGCATTATCTTTTTCGATAAAATTAAATTTATCTCTTTCAAATTACACAAATATAATTTTATCACTTTTAATATTAGTTCGCACACATTTAATTATATATAAATATAAATAATCATAGTAAAAAATGTTGTACATGATAGGGTGAATCGATCTCATTTATGTGGAAAGTACTACTCCAAATATTTTGGAACTGGTGGTTAATTAGGTTCCGATTGTGTTACGTTCTCTTGAACAAAGGAGAAATGAATAAAATTTTTGTATATAAATATAAATATATATAAGTTTTTTTTTTAAAGTTGTATGTTTTCAATATTTTTTTGTTCTTTTTCGATTATTCATCATACTCTTGGACAATTGTATTATTCTTTTCATTTGTGACCTTGTTTTTCTTTTGAGAGGCTATTGTCTAATAAAATTAATTGCAATTTTCTTTATTTAAAAAAAAAAAACAAGTGCGCATATATTTAATAAATAAACAAGTGTTCTAATCTACAATGATGGTCTCTTCCTAAATCGATGCCACCTCAGGCTTAAACTATTGCAACCAGAAAATAGTATCTTTTCTTTCTTTTTTCTTTTTTTCAAAAAGAAGTAAGCAATAACAAATTGTTGTAGTAGTTAATTAGGTTAATTAGGATATTACAACAAGAATGCATCTTGAGTGAATGAACATTGTGGACTTGTTTAACCCATATTTAATTTGTACAATAATGTAAATTTCAGCTTTTAAACGTCTTTCTTGATAGTAGGTATTAACAGCTAGAAAGACATTAGTTGAAACTGAACATGCAACTTAACAAAGAAACCTAAACTAATAAAAATGACTTCACATCTGCTAACCTAGCTATTTTATTTATATTTGTGTCTTCAATACATATATATATATATATATATATATATATATATATATATCATACATGTCATTGGCACAACGTGTGTGTTAATTTGACGGTGGGAAGTTGGTAATTTTCAAATTAACAAATAACAAAAAAAAAAAAACACTAAAATAATTTACTATCTGTCTTATTTTATTCGTTTAGACATACCAATTTTCTCATTCCGTAGACTATCAAAAAAACGCTTACATCCTTATTTATTCGTATATATTACAATTAATATTTATCATAATAGTATTTATTAGCGTTATTGTTGGTAGAATATAGGTAAACTTCCATTGATAATAGCAAAGTGACAGATAAATAAGAACATCATGTTATTCAAAATGAGAAAGTTAATAAGATATGAACGTTGTATTAAGTAAGCTAAGCTAAGATCATATTTAAATCGATTTCATCATATATATTACCCCATTATTTTGGGCAAAGCATAAATTATCTAAAATCTTATTTTATTCATTCAAACATACGAATTTTCTCATTACTTACCAATTTAAAAAAAATCTTCTCTCAAACTACTATCACATATTGAAATACACATTGCTCACTTATACACATTTTATTTGTCTTTCTAGAGTATAATTTTTTATACGAAATATTTATCATTTTGCATTAATATCGTATTTCAATTTTGCCTTTGTGATATTATGCATTAATGATTATGTTATTACATAAAAAAGTGAAATAATTATATTATATATATTTTTTATTTGTCAAATTTTTAATAAGAAATGGATGTTTTTTTTTCAAAACCTAAGTTGATCAACTACTATCATTTATCATTTTGCAAAAATTTTATATTTAATTGTTGAATCTTTCAATAATTTTTTTTCTTTTTTTTAAAAAAATTAAATTATTAATTTATATTAAATATTTAAAATTTTAATGATTACTTTTTCTTTTTCGATATTATAAATGTATGATTATGTTAAAAAAAAATATGTATAAAAAATTATAATATATATATATATATTTATATATTTTATTAAACGAATTTTTTTATCTGTGCGAAATATGTTTAAACAATAAATAATGTGGGTCGGAGTAATTAAGATCACATGACATGTTACTTTTGAGTCATAGTAAGCACTCTTTCTTTGCAATAATGATTCTCCCATATTAATAGGGTTTAAGATAATCATTTTATTTCATTTCATTACAAGTTATTAGTCCAAATCTAAATCAACAAAAAGCATTATCTTTTTTCAAATTATTTTGAATTAATTTAACAGTCATAACGCACAACATGCTTAAACATGTTCACCTCACAGGATTGGGCAAAATATTCTGTAATATTAAAAATTAAACGACTTTTAACATGAAACTATTTTGAATATACGGTTTTCCTTATTTACCCTCATTGAAAACATCTATTTTCCCAAATTACCCTTACAAGCGAACAATATTACGTTCAAGTGAAGTGGCACTACCCAGTTGCGTTAAACGCGGGGATCACATTTGCGGCGGGAGTTGGTGGGCCCCACGCCCACGTCCATATGGGCCCCGCACCACGTTGAGGTAGGTAGGATCTGGGCCGTTGAAATATGCCACGTCGCTCGATCGGAGGGTGAATAACGTTGCGGGGATCACACGCGGTAGAATCATCAGCTGGCTGGTGCCAACTGGGCATCTGAGCTCAGAGCAGACAAGGGTCACGTGACACTATCTAGGGATTCGAGCCTGACATATTCTTTCTATTTTGTTTTAACAAATTTTAAAATTTTAAAATAACGTGGAGTATAAAATTGGGGTGTGTATATGGATAATCGACAAAAACTTGTATAGACATGTTTCATGTTGTGAACTCGATTATTTAAGTATCATTTTTACATACAAAAATTATCAACGATAATAATAAAAAAGCTATCATTTTTTATGAAACAAAATCAATCAATTTTTTTAGAATATCTTTATATTTTTAAATCCGGTGAAAGTTTTTTTTCAGAAATAAATTAACGGCTTTATAAATAAAATGATAATTTTTTAATTTTTGACATAACAAGAATAGAATTCTCAAATAAATGTGTGAAACCCTGCTTACATAAAGATTACTCCTTATTTACTATCAATTGAAATAATTTTGAGAATTAATTTTTTTTTAAAAAAATGTTTATTGGTGATCTCTTGAAATAAAAGCCACCTATGACATTTCCTTTTTGCAAACCCCACCTCCCCCACCCCACCCATCGAAAGAAGATAAAATCTTATATGTATCAGGTGCACTTTTGAAACGTACAATTTAATTTTTAAAAAATATTTGATTTTTTTGTATTGAAATGTCAATTTTATTTTATATTGAACAAATTGTGTGTTTCAATATAAATAAATTAAACGTTTCAATTAAATAACACGTTTCAAAAATGCATTTAAATTACACGGTGCATTAACTTATTCTACACATAATTGAGGCCTAGTCTACAACGCGTACTTTTCTCTTGTCATTCATATGTGAGCAGATACAATTAACAAAAATCAATATACATCGTTACTAAAATATTAGAGCGTCATTTTCAAAAAATGCAAATAAAAAAAAAAATTTTGAAACTATTTCATAACATTTATTTTTAAAATTAATCTAAATTTATGCACCAAATATGTACGAGTTTTTTGTCCACAAATTCAGGGGAATAACATTATAAATTACTCTAATTTACAATAACAAATTATTCAAATTTGAAACTTTGGGCATGGTTGCTTGATTTACATCCCTAAACTAAAATCAGATAATGAATGAGTACGTGATTCCATATATGTTGTACCTACAGCACATGCCCTATTGAAAAGCCATGTGACCACCAATACAACACCACCCTCTCCACTTATTCATTTATCCATTGATTTCATCATCTCATAATGTTATTAAATATAGGTTACCTAATTAATTAAATACTTTTTATTTATAGGATTAAAATTTTATATAAGTCGTTTTTTTAACAAAAATCATATTTGGACTAGTTAACTTGCTATAGAAACAATGCCAATCACATGAAAATGTACTCATTATCTATTTTTCCGAAACTCTTGACTCATTGAAATGTATTTATTGATCAATCTGCAGATCACCTCATTTACAATATGGAAAGACAACGGTTTAAAATTGTTGTTTTCAAATGATTTTTTAAAAAATTTACGATATACAACAATAAATTCTTTAAAACGTTGTCTTTTCAAATAGATATCACCTATTTACAACATGGAAAGACAATGGTTTAAAACCGTTGTCTTTCAGCGAATTTTCGAAAAAACAAACGTACAACAACGGTCATAAAATCATTGTATATTAGTGGATTTTTCTTAATTTTACAACGCGGAACAACAACGAAGCTCCAAAATTGTCGTATATCAGCGCAAACATGATCCGAAAGACAACAGTTGTACTTTAAACAACATGTTTTTATCTTTACACAATGATTTTGAGAAAAAACGTTGTCTTTCCAGCGTTGTAAATCAGAGGATTAAAAAAAAGTTACATTTTATATTAAGAAATCAAGTTCTACAAATTGACCACACAATCAAATTCAAATGATTAACCAAAATGATGTAAAAAGAAAAGATTAATTAAAAAAATAAAATGATTATTTAAGAAAAACTCATTACTATATTTAAAGGAACAATGCCATATAAATTAAATTAAAAATAGAAAGATGGAATAGTGAGAAGTAGTGACTACTGGATGATACCCTGGTTTAGCTAGTCCTTGAGGAGTGGGTTGAAGGGTCAGTGTGACAAATCCCTTTTTTGGTTGTACGTCACGTGCATACACCTAAGCTTTTAAAGTCAAATTATGAAACTTAACTATTTTATATTTATTTAATGAATACTTCATTTAATCTTCGAAAAAAAAATGAATACTCCATGTTTTGCGTTTAATAAAGTTTTCATAGTAATTTGGTCAGATAACATGTATTTTGTAGTAATATATTTGTTGTGTTGTTCTGTTGCTTCACATGAATGTCACTAATTCTTAAATCTTTCTTAAATTGGACTAGTAATAAATCATGTTTGGGCTGTGCCATTATAAAGTAACATATTCTTTATCGTGATTATGAAAATGACCATACTATGGAATTCTGACTACAAAATTAAATACCTATCGTTCCATATAAAAAACATTAAATTATATTTCGGGATTTTTCTATAAAATATTTTACGGTGAAATATTAATTAAGGTGAAAAGAAATTGAAAATTCGCAAATTTTGTGCAGAGCAATCCGAATCAAGAAGGTATTTTTATAAAATTTGCGTAATGTAAAAAACAAAAAATTCAAAATTTTCTTATTTTTTGATATAAATAGAGCATTGTTTTTATCATTTATAATAATTTACTAAAATCACATAATGAATTTACAATAAATGATTACATATTTGAACCTATAAGAATACGAGCACATCGCCCTTTTTCAATTTTTAAAGAAAATTATGTTTGACGCCTTCATTCTCATAATCTTTTTTTAATTTAAATAATTTCTTTTGTTTATTCACTTAATTTGACATTGATTATGTTTTTTATTTTATATATTTATAGTAAATTATATATATACTCATAATATATTTTATCGTAACACAAATTTTTAAATAAATTTATTTTTAAAAATATTTGTTTAACCATATTCTGTCGTTATCGAATCCGTAAATTTTTAGCGCTTATTTCATTTCCTATTCAATTTTGAAGTGGCATGACAATAATTGGGTTACCGGTAAAAGGTGTGGCGTGTCGGTGCCGACAAAATCGGTTCCGACAAAATTGGTTCCGACAAAGTGACCTGGTACATCAGGTAGCAGAGCCATCACATGTCAAATCTTGACGGGCTGTACCAGGTAAAATCCAGGAGACACGTTGACAAGGAGTATAAAAAAGAAGAGGAGTTAGTTTCACGGCGTCGGTAGCTGTTAAATATTGAACTATTTGACTACGTACTCTCACCGATTCATTCTTTATGCACAAAGTACAACTTCAATTTACTCAAATTAATCTTCACTGTTTTTCTACTCCACATTATATGTATTTTAACACCTAACTTCATAATGGACGTAAGATCACCACATATTTACGTATTCTTTTAATATACATTTTGTGTATAATACGATATATGTTGCATTTTCTTTTTCTCTTTGGTCCTTTTACTTTCCATTTTGAACTGAACTGGTCTTAGTTATGAGCTGGGCCCAAATTTACATAAGCTGGGCCCAAATTCCCGTGGGATCAGCCCATTAATAGCTCTCCAGCCTTCAATGCAATTATTTTGGTATTTTCAAGCTCGATTTAATATTAAATTTTTTATTTTAAATGACCCATATCACACTCGGCTCTCAGACTCTCAACATCAAGACAAACATAAAAGAATGGGCTTATAAATTAGGGGTCCTCACTTTTTTTTATTGTTGGAAATAAGTTAAATTGTATCTATTTAAATTGAAGAATATTTAAATACAAATTTAATTCTTCAATTATTACTAAAGTCTTTAATTAATCCTATATTAATTTAAATAATAATCCAACAACATATCATCGATATAATAATTCACGAAAACCTTAAGATTGAATTTTACGAGTTTACGTGAACGTCTAAATCTTGGGATAAATAACAAATTATTCAAATTTTCGGTATACTTTTTTAGACTAATCCTAAAATCACAAAATCCCAAGATTCCCTATATGTTGTCCTCGTTCTACTATCCCAAATTGAAGGATTCTTTATGAACGATTTAACAAAAGGAAAAATAAATATGTTGCACCACCTTTTTGTATAGAATTTACTAATTTTTTAAAAAATGACATTAGAATTTTTCGTCTTGAGAATGAAAAGAATCATCCCTTATTTATAAAAAGTGAGAGGTGGTATTAAAAATTTTTGATGAAAAAATCAATGTGGGAAAAGACTTTTCGATGATTAAAAAAAATTGAATATATCTCCTATATTCTTTTTTTCCCATAATTAAAATATTCCACAAAAATCCCACCTCCTCAAATTATGGAATTATTTTTTAAAAAATTATATAGTCTTGCAAGAAACCAAGATTTGGATCTTCTTTTTTTTTTTATGAGATATTCTTGTATTTCAAGAAATACATATCTTCCATGATATCTTTTCAAGAAAATCAAGAAAATCTTTCTTTTTATATCTTCAAATTTTTTTAAAAACACTATATAGATAACCAAGTGGGAGATTTCTTGAATTTAATGAGATAATTTTGTATTTCAAGAATACATATCTTCATTCCATAACAAAATTTAAAAATTTGTCCTTTCCCAACTATATCTATAATTTTTAAAATTTTATAGGAAAAATAAGCAACAATATTTATTTTATTTTAATTACCTTTTCGCTTAATTAATAATTATATGTTGGGCTTTTCGAGGGGGCCTTTTTAAGAAATTAAGATTGGGCTTAAAAAAGTTGAATGGACCTTGAATATCTAATATTGAGCCACAATATAATTCAAGCCCATAAATATTAATTAATCCCACTACATAATTAATATTTGAAAAGACTATCCATCTTAACCCATATTACGATCAATATGGCTCCCGGTCATTATTTCCGTGTTTAAGATTATCTAGCCCATTAATTAATTCAAGCCATTTAAATAGCTTTCCATTAATTAATATTTTTTATCCTTAAAATCTGGAATTATCCACTTAACATTATTATCCATAAAATGAAATTTTTTGAAACTAATTCCACTTGCAAGATTTGGTATGATAAAGCTTATGAACCTCCCAATTTTTAAAAATCAAACAAAATCATACTTTATTTTAATACATTTTAACGATTCTTTGTATTAAATCTTAGAATCACAATAATTGACTAATAATATTGTCCAAGATAAAAAAAATTGAATCTCATTGATTACATCACCCATGATAAGTCAAATCAATAGTTACCAATCCCACGTGATCCTATTTAAAAAAGATGAGGAAGGTTAAGAAATAAATAACCACTATTGACTACGTAATTCTTCCTTGTTTTTATTGAGAATTTTATCCTCCTTATTTTCATCCATATCCTATTTATTTTAACACCTAATTTAATGGACATGCACTATTTATGAATATCTTGGTCAAGACAATCCAATTTGAGCCTTACACTTCAACCTTTCACGATGGGTTGTTCATTTTCCATCTAGGTTGTGAATAATGTCCGTTTAGTTACAAGAGATTTGTTAATTTAATTTTAAATTTATTATGTATATATTTATTTTGTATCACTAAATTAACTACAATGTAACACGGTTTAACTTATTGAACAGATTATTAATTGAGAAATATATGTAACATTCAATAATATTTAAAGCATCACTATAAACAATTTATTTCAAGAAATAAGTCTAAAATTGGGCCCATTATACAAAGTAAAAGCATTTTTACTTTCCAAATAATCCTAAAAGAAAAAAAAGGACTAAAATTACTTTTTATAATGTGAAAAAAAAATTATGTTGCACTTTAGTATCTAGTTTGAACTTTGGTGCAAATTTTTTTTTTTGCACATTGTAATATTTTAATTGTGTATTTTAAATGACCACATCAACCTCTCAACATCAAAACAAACATAAATATAATGGGCTTATAAATTATTGAGACATTATATTAAATATTAAATATTGGTAATATAAATGGATTCTTTCACTAGCTACACTGATTGTCACAACAAAGATTCAATATGTGCTGTTTGGCATTGACGAAAAAGGTAAAACACAACAAACACATTCATTATAAACATCATGAATTTTTAAAAATAAAAAGTCTTTTCTCTATGCAAGATGTATAGGTTTAAGTCTTTATAAGAAGGCTTCTCTTCTCCCTATTCCATCGTTGAACTTGAGCTGTTTTTCTAGTACTCTTTGTCTCATGTCTAGCTCATTCGAATCGAATCGGTAGAAACGGATTTAGACGCGTCTAGATGGTTAAGGCGACACGTTCCTAGGAGGAACTCGGGTAGCTCTTCCTCAATGTTGCCCTACAAATCCGTTGGAAACAACATTGATCATATGATCATAAACGGAAACATGTGACAAATTTAAGTCCAGTCTAATGAATTCGAACTCAAAACCTAATGGCCGATTTTTTGAATTTGAGCAAATACCTTTAAAATCCGGTTTAACTATAAAACAAGCATTTTAGGGGTAAATGTGACATTACTTGTATCAAGAATGCCATTTCGACGACAAGATTGTTTAGATATCCGAGAATGAGGTTCACTACACCTCTCGCCACGGTGGATGAGCCAACATCAATATCGAGCTGAAAATTGTGAAACTAGGTTAAGTCATCGATACCAAGGGCATATATTTGCGTTTTTCTTTCGATTCAGAGCATTCTTGTTAAAATCAATCATAGTACAATATCGAGTTAAGAGGGTATAGTTTTCGTGTTTTACCTCCAAGTAGTTCTTCCCTCGGAAATAATTGACCTCGAGTGCTTGGCCTATCAAACAAGATTTCCTTCCAACGCTTTGCTTTACAATCCAAGATCCCTACGAAAATCAATCACATCTAATATGTAAGCTTGGTGATACACCATTAAAGCAAAAATAATCAATAATTTGTTGAGATAGTAGACAAAAAAAATCGATAAACTTGGTTCACCGAAGTTTTATTGTGAACTGGCTAATACTGTTTAGCATATGAAGTAATACCTTTTAGCATTATGAAGTATCTTTGTTTAGTTCCACTATTATTTTGAAGAAGAGAGTTGATGAGTCGAGATAAAAGGGGTAACCTTAGAAATGTAGGGTATGAGCTTGAACCTCGAGTTCCTAAAAGCATTGTCTCCATTGACAAATCGGTGTAGAAGAGGCGTTTCTTCCAAGGGAGTTTTTAGCATGTAGTATAAGGCCAAGTTATACGCCGTCGTCCCTGGAATCTGATTCAACGGCAATATATAGCTTCGCATGTTCAAACGCTCGTTGTTATATATTACAAGTAAAATAAACGGGACAAGAGTACGTACCTGAATGTTGATCACGAAGAAAAACTCTGGCCCTCCACATGATGCATATTTCTGAACAATGCCACCATATCGGCCAGCAAGATCATCTTCTCGTTTATTAGAACGTAGCCAATCCGCAGCAACCATTTGCAGCAATGTGCCTTTGGCCTTGGTCTAAATTACAAACCATGAAATTTCTTCATCAGAAAAAAACATAGTATGAAACAAAAATGTATTGAAAGAAATGATCATGATTGAACCTTTTGATGGTCGCGTAGATAGTTAACACCACGGATCAAGAAAGAGGAAGGATCGGTTGTCGCCCAGCTACATGGCATGTTAAAGGTCGAATCTTTTGGAAGAGTCGAACCGTAACTTTGCAATACGCTTTCTTCCCGAGACATCTCTTGCAAATCCATGTAACCCTTTTTTTGTGCTACACATATCATTCATTTTCAACTCAAATTAGCAATCTTTCATCTCTCTATGTACATATGTATGCATGTTCGTACGTACTAACCTGCTCGATTTTGCAGTTTTTTCACCAAGATGGAGGCAGATGATTTTTTGCTGGTAAGCCTCCTGCATAATACATAATTAGACTTGCAAAAAATAAAAGGACAAAATTGGGGGGAAAAATATTAAACTTTAGATAGAAATAGCACCACATAACATGATTCTGGACACTCTCCTTCATCATCAGAAGGTTCCGGAACATCAAAAAACTCGTCTCCAGCATCGCTCAGCGCCATGAGACTGGTGGGCCCGGGAGTGTTTGGATGTCTCGACTGGAGTTTTGATCTCGTCGTTGAGAGGGACCTGGATCTCTGAGGTCACCTCTTCTGGTAAATACTCATGGCTACCTTTTCCTGCTTTTAATCTGAACATCTCTCTCAGAGCTGCAAAAATCGAGCATACCGTTTAGGAGAACTGAAATAAATTCAGAACGGAAGAAATAACAAACTGCGTGCACCTGCAATTCGCATGATCATACGAATGGTAATGTCCCTCGATGACTCTTTCTGGATGTACATTTTCCAGCATTTCCAATCAACGGCTAGCATGTGCTTTATGATGCATTCTTTGCTATCTGGCATCGGAGTTATCACGTATCCACCACCTAACACGAAAAATAATAAATCATCATAGTTTTCTTGAAAGAAATCCTATGTTCCAATCTTGAACCATAAAATCGTACTTTTAAGGCTGGCGCGCACATATCCGTCTTCTGGTGGACACTTTCCATGGAATACAGAATGGTAGAGAATAACTGCAACCAATGTAGCATGACATAAACGGTTAAGAAGTACATAACACGTTTTAATTAATTAAGACTAAACTAACCGTATGTGCCATCTTCTTCTCGTCTCCAATACCGTCTCATCAACAAGTCTCTCCGTTGCATTCCCCTAAAACACGTCGATTAACAAAACTAACTAACTAACTACATACCATAGAAAATGGTTTTTAAGTTACAAAACTAACCATGGGAGCCAATGCTTGTATAGTTGAAGGTGAATTATATCGGTATGACCATCGAGATCCTCGATCACACTTCCCCTATTGAAACTGAAATCCCACCTACACAAACACTATTTCATCACATCAATCACAATGTTTCATTAATCATAAATTACGACTAATTTTAGCAGCAGGAGATGATAGTGCAAGTAGCCTTACTCGGTTCTGGAGGCACTGATGGACATAATAGCACGGAAAACAGCTTCTGGAGTTCCGTCGATGATTCCAACAGCCATTATAGCTGGATGATCATCCCAAGTCTATTCTTGTTAAAAGAAATAAAATCATATACTTATTAAGGCAAGATTGATCTACTAAAAGATTAGATATAACTTATAAGTGAGTTGAACGAAACGTACCCTCCCATTAGAATCCTTCTCTTTTGCTTCTTTAAAGAGACGCAATCCTATAATGACAACAAATATTATGGACATTAATCGTAATTTGAATAACAAGTTAACAAGAGCTTCAAAAGCAGGGGAATTACCGTTTTGGCAGCCAAATATCCTCCACGGAGAAGGCCCGACTACATCAGAAGTCATTGCATTTACTTGCACAGACGATGACGCAGTCCAGTCGATAGACCTTTTGTTTTCGGTTCTCTTTGAAACACTCATCCTGTTACAAGAATATAATAAAATCAAACATTTAATTTCACAAAACTATTGATTGAATTTGAAATATGTTGATGGATAACCTGAAAGGCTGCCAATTTCTTTCTGAACAAGAAGCCAAATCTTTTTCCGGGGTAAGTGCAGCGTCCTGCAAGGCACGAATCCAACGAGCAGCTTCTTCTGAACTGGTGACACCTAGCTATGAAATTTCGAACGACGTTGTCATACATCTGTGAACCTGAACTATATATGAGCATATATTTTCATGCAAAGCTTTAATATCCGTTTTCTTTTTTCGTTCTTTTTTACCTTGAGCCGATCTTTATGATTGGAGGTATTGTATATGGTGAATACGAAAAATAACTGCAAGTCAGAAGAGAAATCATATGAGCATATTAACAAGTAGTTTCAGTTTTTTGCATTGTTTTAAAATGAATTTATGTGCATGTAATGTACTTTTCTGTGAAGGCTCTCTCTTCCATCGTCGACCACACGAATGCACGAGTCTATTATTGCACTTCTCAGAGGCTCCTGTGAAAAAATTAGCAAAAAACTGACTACAATTCCACCTTGTGATTATTGACTAATATATAATCAGGATTGAATTGCTATTCATGTGTTTTTTTTCCCTTAATTTTTTTGGCATAATAAGAACACAATCAATCAAATGCATCAAGAACCAATTTTTTTGAACAAAATAACAACACAAAGACATATGCATACATAATCTAAAAATTAACAAGCAAACCTCGTCCTCGGAAGTGGGAATTGATTTGAAGCTCTTGAGGCAATGATCTTCAAGAACAAAGTATCGTTTTTCGTGAATATTGAAGCCCAAAACGATTGTAACGAATCAAGTAAAGCCATCCCTCCATTTTCCTCTCACTCCCAGGCATTTCAAGATTCCCAGAAAACAAAAGGTAATAATTAAAAATTTCTTAAAATTTTGATCATCTTCAGGATTATTTGTTCTTCCACCAAAAAATATGCACATTTAACAGAGATAATGCACAAATATGCAGGTTTAAAATTTAAACCAAGAAAAAAGTAGAGATTTTTTTCTGGGAAAGATTGGTTTAGATTTAGATTGATGAATGATCCTCTGATCCCAAAAAATGGGAGTCAGAGAATAAAAAATTAGAACTCACACAATGCCTTTGATCTTTCTGAAAACTGCAAACGATAAAGTTTTTTTTTTTTTTTTAAATAATTTTGTTCCTTTTTATTTTGTGTAGTTCTTGATTCTTGATTCTCTTCTCCCGCTTCTAACAAAACAGTTTTTTTTGTGTTTATAGGAAGTTTACGGGTTCTTTTGTGTTTTTGTACAAATTTGTCCTTGGTGATGTCTATGATTTTACCCAATTTCAGTTCCTTTTTTGTCTTTTTGGTTATTAAAAAATGATCGGTTGTTACTTGCCATATTTACCACCTTTTATGTTTACTTTTTTTACAAAACAAATTAAAGAAGATTAGGTTAACGGTTATACGAGGAACATTATTTCAAGGAAGCAAGATTTTTGTGATTTATTATGTATGAGAAGTATATATAATGCAAGTAATTTATATTGATTTTGTCGATCGTTTTTGGGCTTCTCAATAACATACTATATTTGTTAAGAAACGGAGTACAATTTACTACCAATTCATTAGATCTTATTGGCTTTTAGAAAATTCAAATGAAGATTGCTGTGGAGGATTTTCCGAATTGGACGAAATGATACGTAAGAAAACTGGCATAATTTGAAGAAAATGGCTTTTAGTAATTTTTCATTTTATCTTTGAAAAATGTGGATTTAGCCAATAAACTTGCTAATTCATAAATAAATAACACAAATACCCCATCTCACTTCAAATTAAAGTCCGCTTTGTTATGACTGGTTAAATACCTGCAAAAGTTTGGCCGATACAATGTATAAAAATATGCAATCTGTGTCTATGATGTAAAATTTGTACTTGTGCCACATTTTGGCTAATCCGCATAGGAAAATCTCTCACCTATATATAACCTTTAAAGGGTCATCCACATTTGTTGCTACTTCACTCGTGGGTAAAGCTGAACACAATCAAGAAAAGCAAACGAGATGAGACTAAATTCTGGTGCTTTATAGATGCAATGACACATATATGAACTCAGTAATAAATTAAAGAACTGAAATGTTACCAGTAAGAGCAGAAAGTGTACCTTGTGAGAAAGCGACATTGTTAGGCATTTTTTTTCCTCAACGAAAGATCAATGTGAAGGTATGCAATAGAAGTGACGAAGAACAGGAAAAATGCAGAAATGAGCATCAAGGGTTCAGCAAGCATATATATTGGGTTGAACTTGTAGTGCACCTGCATTTATGAAATAAAATTACAAGGGGAAAGCAAAATAATCAAGAATTACAGAAAAATACACCTACTCGTTAAACAAGTAGGTCAGCCACATTATTAAGCATTTTCCATATATGACATTCCAACAGTTTAAAGACAAATCAGTAAAGGGCGACGTTCATAAAATCTATAGACACGTCTGAGAATGGTAGCAAGGCTGAATATGAGGTGTTGGAGAATTCTTATATTGTGCTTCAAGATAAGGATGAATGAAGCTATAACAAACATATTGGTGCTGGGTCTTGAAAGCGCACGGATTCCTCTGTTCCAAAGTTTGGTATTCCACTCCTGTTCCATAACCTCTCAATTTGACATCTGTCTCATATTTTAATTATTTAAATCTAAAAAAAAATCCAGTTTTTTCTGTTACCCGACCCGGACTTAACCCGACCCAAGTGGTTCATGGTTCACCCGGCCCGAATGGTTCATAATTTAGGGTTTATAGTTCATAATTTAGGGTTTATGGTTCATAATTTAGGGTATAGAGTTTAGAATTTTAAATAATTAAAACATGGGACATGTGTCAAATTTAGAGGAAATGGAACATGGGTGGAACACCATATTTTGGCACAGAGGAATCCAACCGTCTTGAAAGGTATTATATGTGAGTGTAATTAAATGCGATTATTTTATATATTGGTTGTCTAGTACATGGACCAATCAAGTTTACTACATTGGGAGGTTACCTGGAAAGGAACGTTATGCTCTGGAACTACATTTTTCTTTTCCAGAACCACAACAGTTCGTCCAACCACATCAAGGTATGAGTACTTTTTCTGCAAAAATATAAACATAAAAGCATTACAGTGTGCATAAATTTAACTAAGATAATGCAGCACGAAAAAGGTGCACCCATAACTCTAAGAAAAAGGGCCTTTGTAATGAAAAGACAAAACTCGGACTAGCAGATCATTTCTCAATGGAATCTCAGTAGCATCTGGGGAGAAAATAACTAATGCATAACTTATAATTTTTGGAAACTAACATGATATCATAATATGAGAATCAATTCCACTAAGCAGATATAAGAAATGGCATTGCCCATGAAATGGAGCTAAAATGGAATGTAGAGCATTACATCCTCCAAGATGTCTTCATACATAAGTTTGACACTTAACAGAGATAATAAAACATTCGGTCAATTTTAAGAAGCATACCTCCAAACTCTGTTCAACTTCAAAAGGGACTTCGACGGAAGGATCCTTTGAGCCCTCTGGGAGGACAACCTAAAACACAGTAGATTTCATATTATTGCCCTTACTTCCAAGGGAGAAAAAAAGTACTGAGGAACTTAAGAAATAGAATATGCAATCAATAATATAATACAGACTTTGATCCTCAGCGTGTCAACTACAGTATCAGCAAGAGGGCAGCCAAAAGTGTAATTCAGGTAACGAGCATCAACAGCTGACTCAAAAAGGAAATCTTGTAGTGGCACCCCATATCCAATGAGAAAAGTTGCTTTCCAGCCTCCAAATAAAGGATAACGTGGTTCTATTAACAGCTCAGACTGCAAAAAGGGGGATATAAACCAAATATAGGTTAACTTTCCATTCTTTTAAGTTTCACTAGTGCCTACAAAATACAAATCTCTAGGCAACAGCTACAGTTCTAGGAGAAGAAAGTATTAATTATTCTCCTTTTTCAGAAGGTCCAAAAAAATTGTACAAGGTTTGATTTTCTTAAGCATTTGCAATATAAAACAGGGCACAAGAGAAACAAGGTTTACAATAACAGCAGCCTGAAACAGAATCCTCTTTCCCAGTCTTTACATGTTTGTCAATTGTGGACATTTGCGTGGTTGGGGGGGGTTAGGTACCTTCTTGGAGTTTGTACGTAAACGAGATGATGATATATTCCCTATATCATCCCTGTAGTAGACAGAATGAACTCGTGGAGGTAGTTCTGCGAGAAGATGCTTGAAAGACGATGAACCACTAGCACCAGGCCTTGATTGGTACTCCACCCTGTAAAACAAGAAATGTTGAAGAGATTAATGGAGTAAAGACACAAATCATGTGTGTGAACTTGATGTTAGCATAACGTAATACTCAAAATACCAATAAACAAAGATTTGTTCATGCTCTACACTATACTTTCTTTGTTAAGATACATAAAAGGGGACAGATGATAATAGATGCATCGTAAAGTCTAAGAAAGGAGTGATTTATTTATTTCTCTAAAACCAAACCCTCAATATCAACTCCATATTTTTCATCAACGCGATTGAATGATAAGCTGCATATTCAAAACTACATATAACTTAACCAACATGCCACAGCCCAAAATGAAAATAAATGGGACATTGAATTAAATTTTCTTGCATTTTCAGGTGACCTTACCTAGAGAAAGCACCTTTGTGCTTTGCACCAGCATGAGCTAACTTGTAATGCTCGGTGACCTGGATGCTCCCCCAGTGGAGATATTTCAATTTCGCGCTCAAGCTCCTCCACAACAGCAAATGGATTATTATTTTCAAAATGAATTATTACAGGAGCGTACGAGTAAGGGCCCTGGTCCTTGTATGGCCCATATCTCAGTTCAGTACCACTACGGTGAGTGGGTTCAACTTGGGTGAATGATTCAACCTTTTTGCTTGGCGTTTTAACCACTGTTGCCTGTTGTACGATATGATATGGTGACAGAATAATCGCACTATCACGGAAATAAACCAATTGAGAATCGGACTGGGTTATCTCCACTGGGAATGGGTCAAGAGAGTGGGTCAAGATGTAAAGTATTTCTATGGTTGTAGTTTCACCCTTTGCTAATGGGTTTATCAAAGATATAGCATAGTATTTGGATCCATTAGGTGCACCAGGTTGCTCAGTTGGTTTGGTTTCAAGAGGGGCATATGATTTCTTCTTCTTCTTTCCGAAAGTAACAGCTGCTTTAACTGATGCTAGATGGTCAAACTGCGTAGGTGAGAATGCTAGAAGAACTTCTTTAGTTGGGGTGTCATCAACATTTTCTACCTGTACTAAGAAAATTGATCCCATGAACACACTTTCCAAAAATTTCTGCTACTTCAGTTTAACATATGGTAACTAATAAATTAATAATTTGATCTGAGTCATGCAACTGGCAACATCAGTCTTAGAAAGGCTCAAGTACTTGAAACAAACCAATATATATGCTTAGCTCCCTCTTTATATTAAGATATAAGTTGCTGATCCACTAGATTCTTTTCAGATTTCTCACTAAGTTAAAAACTCACTAAAGCAAACTGCATTACTTTACAATTAGTTTTTGACCAAACTCATACAATAAAACCAAAGATCTTCTGATTGCCAAAAATTGTCATCACCTCAAAATATTGGAAGCGCATTCGAGAATAAGTTATCAAATTACAGACTCCTTAAAACGATTGAAAGCCATAAATATTTTCTTCGCAAAAGGTAAAGGGGGAAAACCAATAGATCAACGAAACAAAACTCTCTTATACGCGTCTATACTAACCAATTTCACTTTCAGTTAAATTCAAGCGGATAGAGCCAAGAAGAAAATTACCTTTAATGTCAAGTAAACCCTAACAATGTGTGAAGTCAATTCAATCTGCACCAAATTCCAATTGCAAAAATGAGAAACACGATGGCAAACACATAGTAATGAATATAAAAAAAACATAAAAAAAATCGCAAACATCAAATCAAAATCAATTTCTTCATAGAAAACAATGGAATAAGGGATCCAGAGAGAGAATTCACTTGACGCTCAGCCTGGGCGATCTGGAGGCCAGAAACGGAAGGCGCCGACGATGCTTTGATGCTCAACGTGATGAATAGTAGTAAGACAGAGAGAATCGTAGCTGCCATTGCTGTGAAACTCTGGTATGCTCTCCTCTCTTTTCACTGTTTACAGTGAAGAGTTGTTTTATGCAACTGTTTCAAGTCTGAACCCGGGGGTCATCGTTGCCCGGATATTTGGAAACGGGTAGGATTCATGGGCAGGGCCTATGGGTCGAATTCTTCGTCTTGACTTGGGTCAATCAACGAAGCCCAACTCTTTATGTTATGTCAAAGCAAATATTTACAAAATATGGTTCATTAACAAATTCTTTTGTGAAAAGCAAAACTAAAAGGAAAAAAAAAAATCATAATTAGTGATCTTAACGTAACGTTATTTTATAACTCACATAACTTTGGGGATTTGTTCTCGGAGGAAATTGAATTTTAATCTAAATTTTTAAGAAAAATTTTATTATCTCTTGTGGTGGTCCCCTGTTGTTGGGTTGAGTTTCAAACTCTTTTAGTGATTAGTCAAAGATGTTAATGTTTTCAAAATATGGTTCAAAGCAATTATCTTGGTTGAAACTTATAATGAAAAGCAAAACTAAAAGGGAAAAAAATCATAATTAGTGATCTTAACGTTTTTTTTTTTTTACTACATCTTTTATTTTATTTTTTATTTAATTATGCGGGAATAATGAATTGTAGTATAATTCTATTGTGAAAAGGTGTATTTTTGCAAATAATTGTTAGGTTTTAGTCTATTTCGAAATATGAATTTTTTTTTTTGGGTAACACCATTAGAGATGTTATTTAAGGGCTATGGGTGGTCCTCCTCTTGTGGTGGCCGATTTTGTGGTTTTTATTTTTTGGCGGGACTTAAATGAAGTTGTAAGATGCATTTGTTTTTAATAAAAATAAAATTATTATAATTGATTATCTTAAAAAATTATTATAATTAATTTTTCTTTAAAAAAAAGTAACATTGTTTTGACCGGCTTTAATTATGTAAGCGTTCTTTTCTTTTTTACATCATCTTTTATTTTATTTTTTATTTAATTATGCGGGAATAATGAATTTAGTATAATTCTACTGTGAAAAGATGTATTCTTTGCAAATAATTGTTAGGTTTTACTCTATTTCGAAATATGATTTTTTTTTTTGGGTAACACCATAGCCTTAGTAATATTTATGTTTTGTGAAAATATATTTTAATATCATAAAATATTAATAAAAATGAGTAAAATGTCAAATAAATTGGTAAGTTATACAAGCCCATTAATTGGACTTGTTGGGTTCGGAAACCAAGTGGGCCAAATTAACTACCGAGTGGTCCGAGTTTTGTCGATAGGATATGAATTTCAACTTTTGATCCCACCAATCGCTTTTTATTTTTTCAATTTGATTCACATACCTCGCTGCAACGTAGTCCCAATTTAATTATAATTTTCAAATGTGGTCCCAAATTCACGATTTACTTAAATCAAATCAAAATGTGATCCCATAAGTTATGGGACATAATTAATACTTAATTAAGGTTTAACCATACTTTCAACCATTTTATAATTTTTATTTTTTGTGAAAATATTTTTAACATAATCATAAAATAAAATTAACAAATTAACTTGTCATGTCAAATTGCAATTTGGTCCCATATGTTCCATTTCTTCCTCCATTATTTTTGGGTTTTGAAATTCCAATAACAAAATTTGGTACGGAAAATTCCCAGTTTACGAATAGGATAAATGGGTAAAATTTGTCAAAAATTTAGTCGAAGAAAATTAAGTTTTTCCCACCAAAACCTAGATTTTTAATTAAAAAATATATATATCCAAATATATTCACATACATCAAAAATTCAAGAAAAAATTTTCAACACATTCAAAACTAAATTCAAATCCAAAAACCTAATAGGATTGCTCCAAAATTTTCTAACCCCATTAATAGCAAATCACCAAGTATGTAAAATATAAGCCAAACATAAAGCAATCTTAAACCACCACAATTCCATTTTATTATAAGCACAAAATTATGAACACACATTCCTTCTAATATATTAACAGAAATGCCTTTTTCGTACCAAAATTCTGACTAAAAATACATCTAGAGAGAGAAAATGGGAGAAAAAAAAAATGGTGCTCCTAACCTATCCCAATAATATGTGCATTTCAATTTTATTTCCTTTTGTTCGACATGCATGAATCATTTTGAAGATTGCAAACAACGTTATTGTATGTCCAAACTTGCCCCGAATTGTTGGTCCACCAATCGCACCATCCGACCAAGCCTGCGAGAAATATTGCTTATAAAATTCATCGCCAGATCCATCATCATCCTGGCAATGTAACTGATTAAATTTTAAAAAAAAAATTAATTTAGGAACTTTTTTTTTTTTTAATTGAAACAAGAACAATAAGAACATGTTATTATATGAACATATGAATCTATGATACCTAAAAAAAAAGAAAAAACACTTATTTTGATTTAACCCTAGTGATGGTCCTTTCCAATAAAAGTTTTTTGGGAAAATGATGTCATTTCTGTTCATATACCCAATGGATTAGTAATGAACATAAAAATTTAATACAATGAAAAACATATAAAAAGTTGACATAATCATACATCCATGAAGTCGGATCCTCAAATAATCTCCAATGAGGTTGAATTCTTCTTCCTTCTTAACGTAGTTAAACATCAATTGCATGATCTTTTGATTAATCAATTTCTATGTATTTTGGGATTAAAAATATGTGATTGTGAACCTCCCCGTTTTGCACATATACAATATTTTACGATTTTAAAAAATATAGATAAAATTGATAAAAAATAATGATCAGAACTTACAACAATAGTTCATCAACTTTATTCAATTCCAAAAATGTCAAATCTGATACCATCATTCTTTCATTTTAAAAGAATAGGGATCTTCAAGTCCTCACACCAAGGTAATTCACCATAAATAAACAAATTCTTAGTAATAAAATCATGATCAAGAAAAATAAATTAAAACTATGGATTACCATTTCGATGTTGGCTTGTCTAAAACAAAATTAAAAATCCATAATAATATGATGGGGAGGAGGCTCTCTTCATTTAATCCACACTATCCAACTGTTCATCATCTATCAACTGGCATGCTTCAAAGCCTGAAAACTTCCATGCATTCATCTCCCAAAATTCATCATTCTCAATCAAATTCAAACTTTTAAATAATATGATTGTCCTTTCATCCTCAATTTCAAATATATTTAGTTGATTTGCGATTTTATCACATCAATGTCCTCAAAAAATTCAAGTCAAGCACATAATCATCCTTCTCAAACAATTTATCTACATCCTCAACATCATTTTCAAATCCAAAGAGGATCCAATGGTTAGAAATCGCTCACCAAAATGTATATAATAGTTCACCAAACTTCATCAACTCCACTCAAATTTTTTTTTCCTGCCTAACATCCTTCTATGTGTTCTTTTGGGAAATTATGTATTTTTGTACATCCACAATTACATGGGGTTTCAATTCTTCAACCCGATCTTCCCAAAGAAACATTGTTCAAAAAACTTGCAAATCGAAAACCCCGATCTTCAATACTTCATTTAAGGCAAAACAAGATCTATAACCGATCTTTTTGTTACATACCATATATTACTTAATTTGTTCACATTGTCATTAAAACACTTATATATATATCACTTTTGAGGTTTATCTTTAAAATGAACTTTATCATCCTTCCACCTCCCATAATAAACCTTCAAATGGATATCAAAACCCTGGTCTTTACTTACAAAGGGTTATCTTGGAATAATCAATTTGTTGCATTTAAATTTCTCCACAAAGTCAAAAATATAAAAAAAATTATTTTTTAAAAGATGTAATTCAAATGGTTCTTCAATCTTTTATTTGATTTTCTAATGTGTCCAACATTCCTGGTGTAAAAAAGCTATAATAAAAATGGCTTTAAAAAAAAAATTGTGCTTAAATAATCTAGAATAATTCAAAATAAATATAAATAATACTCTATTATTTTATTGTACATAAAATAAAATAATTTGAGTCTATCGTAGGCGCTAAACTGCGCCCTGGGAACATTTAGCGCACTCAGAATCCAAGGGCCCCACCGAAATCACATATTATAATTAAATCCTTCAAAAACAGCCCAGCAACAGTGACCAAGTGTTAACCACAGCGCATGTTAAACCATTCTCGCTTCATACCGTCTATCTTACGCACATTGAATTTCTCCCAAATCAGAAAAAACCTAGCCCTCTAACCCCCACCGCAAATTCAGACTCGCTTTCTGTTTCCCAAAATCCCAAAAAACTTCTTGATACAATTGAAGATAAGAGGTTTTTCTTCTCTTTAATTGAAAAATTTTGTTTTAAATCTTAGTTTATGGTTCATAAATTCTGGTTACTTTACGTTGCATAGTCCAAACTCCAAATATTTAACAAGATTCTTTTTTCAGACAATTTTTTGACTTAGGTTGTACCTGTTCATCTTGTGACCAATTGGCTTATGCGAATATTTTAAGATTTTAGGATTTTGTGGGTTTTCTGTGATTTTTTAGGGGTTTCTAAAAAACCGTGAAAGTAAAAAGCTGGCTTGAGAGGCTTCACCTTTTACTATGTGTGTTGATACTGTGTTAGTTTTTTTTGTTTTAGTTTTAGGTTAGTTTTGGTTTTTTGTTTTTAATTAATTTGTTAAGACAGATTGCATTAAAGTTTAATACATTTTAAATTATATACTAAACAACCTCCGAATACACTTTCCAAGTGTCCTGAGTTGGATTAATTTTTGGGGACACAGTTGAAGGCAAGTTTAGTTAAACAAAGGAGACTAAAATTGACGAAAAATAATCTTCAGACTACATTACTTTGAAGGCACCAAGAATTGGGATGTGAAATTGAAAAAAAAAATCGTTCAGGTGGTTGGTGGGACCAAAAGGCAAAAAACTCAATAGGATATAATGGGTTGGATTGCCCAAATTTGTCGAAGAATTTATGATTTTAAAGAAGTGATTAAAATTAATGGTTATGGAAAAAATAATTAATAGTAGAAGTTAATAATATTTGTAAGAAAATTCAAAAAAAAAGTTGATAGTGTTTAAAAAAAATTAAAAGTTTTATAAAAAGAGTAATAAGCTACTGATCGAAAATAGATATAGTGAATAATAGTACAGATAATAAAGATTTATAAATTAGGCCTATGAAAAATCTTATTTAAAAACTACTAAAAAAAAAATAAAACACTTCAAATTACTTTTTGCACCATTCCAATTCTAGGTGACTATAATCACTTATAAGTTTTTGAAAACACCCCTAATCTCGTGATCGAATTAAAAAAAAAAAGTCATTATTAAAAAAAAATGATACATAAAAAAATCAATAACTTATTTTCAATTTTCTCTAAAATAAATAAGAGTTGGTATGCTGTGAAACTTGTTCACCGTGAAATTGATTATTTTTTTTTACAAACATACACTTTAGTAATATAAGTCACACACTTTAGTAATATAAATACACACTTCTTGATTATCACTTCAATTTTTTTTAAAAAAAAAAATATAACAAGTCTCAAACTTTTTTATGAAAGTATCTTTTTATAGTAAAAAAGTCACACACTTTTAAAGAAAAAAGTCACACACTTTAGTAATATAAGTTTCACAAACATACACTTAAATATAAATCACACATTAAAATTTGTTCACACTATACTTTGTCAATAAATACATATATTATGTAAATTATGTAGGATAGGAATCAAAACGTGACATCTAACAACCAAACAAAATATGGCCATAAAAAAGCTCATTTCACATTCATACCACACCACACTATTCCATTTTATTAATATCCAAACAATTATGAACACACATTCCATCCTTCCATATATTAACAAAAATGTGTGTTTCTTACCAGAAAATAATACATCTAGAGAGAGAAAATGGGAGGAAAGGGTGCTGCAGATGCTTTGGTAATAATATGTGCATTGTCAATGTTATGGCCATGGGGGTGCAAATCGCATATGCATGAATCATTTGAAGATTGCAAACAACGTTATTGTATGTCCACGTGCCTCGAGTTAGAGGGCTCCACCAATCGCACGTGCGACCAAGCCTGCGAGCAATATTGCTTACAAATTCATCGCCAGATCCATCGCCATCCTGGCTGGCTTAATTGATTAAATTTTTAAAAAAAAATTAATTTAGGATATTTATTTTTTTTTTATGTTAGGCTATGTATAAATATTTTGGTCCCACTTTAATGTGGTTTCTATGTTTATGACTTTGGTTATTTTGATTTAATGTTAGTGATGATCTTTTTATTTATTTTTTTTTGTAAAAAAGTTGTCATTTTTGTTCATATAGTGATGCATTTCAGCATATATTAATTTAATGTGTTGGATGCATGTAGAATTGAGATTTAAGTATTCTTATTTTATGCATGAAGTCGGATCCTCAAATAAAGAAAATGAGAAGAAATAAGGAAATTAAAGAAGAAAGTAAGTAAGTAACGTAGTTAAACATCCAAGCTTGCATGATCTCTTGATTAATTAAGATTCTATATATTTTTTGGGATTAAAAATGTGTGATTGTGTTGTAATTGCTTTATTGAATAAAGGTACATATGGCATATATTTTACGATTTTAACGCATATTTCAAGATAAAATTGATAAAGAAAATATCAAATGTCAACATATAGTTATCTCTTTATTCAATTCCAAAATCAAATTGATAAGTAACACATTTCATTTTAATTGGGGAGGGGAGATTGGAATTCTTAATTACAAGGTAATTATCATAAATGACAATTGCATAATCTAATCATGATCAGTAAAAATAAATTAAAACTATGATTACCATTTCAGAATATGTTGCGAGTGTCTAAAATTTGACAAATTTAAAAATACATAATAATATGATGGGAGGAGGCTCGTCGATTGTAGAATTTAATGTGGGTGCATTGTTAACACAAGAAGTTGGCATGCTAAAAGCCTAAAACTCGAATTAATATAAATGAATTGATTTAACACATTTTACAAATTTAAACTTTTAAATAATATGGATTTTTTCATCATCAATGCCCTTGGAAAGAGTTTAAATGATTTACATTTTTATCATATCAATGTCCTCAAAAAATTCAAGTCAAGCAATAAATGCAGTAAAATATTTCAATTCAAGCAATAATTGCAATCAATCATTCTTCAACTATAAATAAGATCACCAAGAACAACCAAAATGTATATAACACAACTATCAACAAACCTTTACAACAATGTTCAAATGTTTTTTCCTCTCTCTCATTCTATGTTTTCTTTTGGGAAATGTAGATAGCACTAGTTGTATCCTTTTCAATTACATGCAGGTTCATGTCTTCAACGATCTTCCAAAAGAAACATTGTTTGTGCATTGCAAATCGAAAGACGACGATCTTGGAATACATTACGTTAAGGCAAAACAAGACTATAACTTCGACTTTTGTTACATACCATATATTACTTTTTGTTCACTTGTCACGTTCAATGGGGTAAAAATACAGTGACTTTTGAGGCTTATACTGGAAAGTGGGTTTTCAAGAGTCCGTGTGCGCCACACGAGTGCAAATGGGCAGCAAAACCCGATGGTCTTTACTTACAAGGGTTGAAAAAATATGATTGGCAATGATGATGAGTTTGTGCGTGCAATATGTTATGAAATGTAGACAGACTAGTGACTTATGTCTGAATAAAAAATTATTTTACGATGAGTATCAAATGACGTAATCAATGTTTTATTTGATTTTCTAATGTGTCCAACATTTTGCTAAATGCTATACTAAATTGTAATTAAAAAAAAATGTGCTTAAATAATCTACAAGATTAGCAAAATAAATAAAAATAATAATACTCTATTATTTATTGTACATAAAATAAAATAATTTGCCGCGTCCATCCTAGGCGCTAAACTGCGCCCTAGGAACATTTTAGCGCACTCAGAATCCAAGGGGCCCACCGAAATCACATATTTAAATCCTTCAAACAGCCCAGCAACAGTGAGATTCCCCGTTGCGCTACGTTGGCCACAGCGCATGTTAACCATTCTCGCTTCATACCGTCTATCTTACGCACATTGAATTTCTCCCAAATCAGAAAAAACCTAGCCCTCCAACCCCCACCGCAAATTCAGACTCGCTTTCTGTTTCCCATTGGGACTCCAACCTTCTTGATACAATTGAAGATAAGAGGTTATTCTGCTCTTTAATTGAATTATTTTTGTTTTTAATCTTAGTTTATGGTTCATAAATTCTGGTTACTTTACGTTGCATGCGGTGAAAAGAAATTTACGAATCAAATGTAGTTTTGATTCACCGAAGAAAACCCGTGAAATTTTCTCAGTCAATTATTGCTTCTTAGGTTGTACCTGTTCATCTTGTGTACGGTAGTGCATTGGCTTATGCTTGGAATAAGTGTTGTTAAGATTTCAAGGTTGGTTGTGGATATGGGTTTGTTGTGAATTTTGGGGGTGCAATGAAGAATGTGAAAGTACCCAAATGGCTTGAGAGGCTGCCTTTGGCGCCGGAATTCTACCCAACTGATACAGAATTCGCAGATCCTATTGCTTACATATCCAAGATAGAGAAAGAGGCAAGTGCTTTTGGTATATGTAAAGTGATTCCGCCCTTGCCAAAACCCTCAAGAAAATATGTACTTCATAACTTGAATAAGTCTCTTTCCAAGTGTCCTGAGTTGGATTTGGATGTAAATTTGGTTACACAGTTGAAGGCAGAGAGCAGTGTAAGGAACACCTGTGATAGAACTGTGGATGGTGGGGAAAGCAGGGCTGTTTTTACTACAAGGCACCAAGAATTGGGATGTGAGAAGAAAAAGGTGAAGGGGGCTGTTGGAGCTCAAAAGCAAGTTTGGCAGAGTGGGGAGGTTTATACGCTAGAGCAGTTTGAGGCTAAGGCCAAGAGTTTCGCTAAGAGTCAACTAGGGGTAGTGAAGGATGTCCATCCTTTAGTAATTGAAACCATGTTCTGGAAAGCTGCTTTGGAGAAACCAATTTATATAGAGTATGCTAATGATGTGCCTGGCTCAGGATTTAGTGAGCCTGAGGGATTGATGCGTTATTTTGATAGGCGTAGGAAGAGGAGGAGAAGGAAGAGGAACTCATTTGACAGGAATAATTTAGGAGACTCCCATAGCAAGAATGATCGAGTAGATACAGTGAATAGTAGTACAGATAATAAAGATTCAGGCAGCCAGATTTGGCCTAATTCCTGTACAGAGACAACATTAAATTCTTTACCATCTCATCAATCACATCATGATGCTTCTTTTTCTGGGCGGAAGGATTTTCAAGATAGTAATGAGATGGAAGGTACAGCTGGTTGGAAGCTTTCAAACAGTCCTTGGAATTTGCAAGTAATAGCTAGGTCATCGGGATCATTGACACGCTTCATGCCTGATGATATTCCTGGTGTTACCTCTCCCATGGTATATATTGGAATGTTGTTTAGCTGGTTTGCTTGGCATGTTGAAGATCATGAGCTTCACAGCTTGAATTTCCTTCACATGGGCTCTCCAAAGACTTGGTATTCGGTGCCAGGAGACTATGCTTTCAACTTTGAAGAAGCCATTCGTCGTGCCAATGGAGTACATGCTGATCGGTTGGGTATGTACATGCTTTTAAATCAATATTTATCAGCATTTTAGTGATAAGAAGATTTGGTTGATTCTGTCACTTTTTGTTCTCTGTTAATTATTACTTTTTTTTTTAAATCTCATGCCCAACATAAAAAAGCAAAATACTTATAACTCAATTTGCTCTCGTATCAATTGAGACATTAAATTTGTGAACTTTTGCTTTAACTTTTTAACACTCAGGTGAAATTAATCATATTGTCATTTTCAGTTGCTCTATCGCACTTGGGGGAAAAGACTACTGTGGTGTCTCCTGAAATTATAGTTGCTTCAGGAATCCCATGTTGTAGGTGAGTGGTGTGCAATATTAAAACAGTTTCTTCTTTTCTCTCTTCTAATGTATTGAAGGATTTTCTATCGCTGATATTGGTCAAGAGGCTATTATTTGGCCAGTAAGATCTTATTCAATAACATGTCGCTGATCTGGAAATTGTCATTGATCTAGGTTGGTTCAGTACCCTGGGGAATTTGTTGTGACTTTTCCAAGAGCATACCACATAGGATTCAGCCATGGTAATTGCATTTTGCTTTATATCTTATTGAGCACTCTATGGATCATTTTTTGACTTTTAGATCTATTTTTGAATTTTCTCATTAACTTGTTATTCAAATTTAGGTTTTAACTGTGGAGAAGCTGCTAATTTTGGAACACCAAAGTGGCTTACTATAGCTAAGGAAGCTGCTGTTAGGAGAGCTGCCATGAATTATCTTCCTATGCTTTCTCACCAGCAACTTTTGTACTTGTTAACAATGTCTTTCATTTCAAGGTCAGCTCTCGTTGTACTTCAGAGCATTTTTGGGAGAAAAATTCTATTATAATAATGCATGGAGATCTTAAGTTATATGATTAATCTCCTATTTATAAATACACTTGGCATCAAATTACGTTTGCATTCTGAAGTCACAAGTAAGTCTTGGCATATGCTATTTTAAATTGTCACTTTGATCCTTTGATGTGCAGTTCACTCAATTTCAAGATGAAAAGTAGTCAAGGTTTATGCCATAATCTGGGTTCAAGTATCAATGGAAGTGTATTAATTTTTTTTAATAGTAAGCATAGCATGCACAAGCTAATAGCACAGAGTTTGGAAAGAACATTTATGAAACATAGTCCAACAATGTCATATATGAATTCCTGTTTACTCCATTATCTATTGCAATCGTAGATCAGACAATTGTATAGAGGTAAAAAATTGATCGATTGGATCTGACTATATTACAGAATACCAAGATCCTTACTGCCTGGGGTACGAAGCTCACGTTCGAGAGATCGTCAGAAGGAAGAAAGAGAATTGTCAGTAAAAAGAGCATTTATAGAAGATATCTTGCAAGAAAACAGACGATTAGCCGTTCTCCATCAAAGAAATTCCTCTTATCACGCAGTACTGTGGGATGTTGTTTCATTGCCATCTTCAAGTAAAGAATCTGAACTCTGCAAGAATTCAGATGCTTCCGTATTGACATCCCTGGGAGAAGATTCTCCTGAGAATAATGATAACGTACATGATGTCGACCAGCTGAGTAAGTATATTAGTGCAGTTGGTTTTGATCTTGATGATGATGGCTTGGCATATGATTTTCAAATAGAATCAGGGTCTTTACCTTGTGTAGCTTGTGGTATCCTCGGTTATCCATTTATGACTGTGGTACAACCATCTGAAGCAGCATCAATCTGCCTTACTGATCTTAAAAACATGGTGGAGGGATCTTCTGAAGGTTTGAACCCAAAATGCCACTTCTCTATACATTGACTTTTATATACGCTGACATCTTTCTTTACAGATGCTATGGACAAAGCTAAAGTAAACAAAAAGAATCTCCTTTCTGTCAATGAAGCGTCATTAGCAGCAAAAAAAAGACAATCCACATATTCATCTAAGGGGCAATCTCTAGTATCTTTGAATCATGAACCCGTTTCTTCTAAACGTAAGACTGTGAAGGAATGGAACGTTTCTAATGCATCTCTAAAACCACGAATATTCTGCCTGGAGCACGCAATTGAAATAGAAGAGCTGCTGAGTTCAAGAGGCGGAGCAAACGTTCTTGTTATTTGTCATTCAGGTAAATTTAGAATTTAAATTAGTGCATCAATTGTTTGTTAAGATATCAATTCTCTCTTTCCATCTCTCTCTAGTAAGCTATTACATGATCCACTTATCTTTTTATTTTTTCAGACTTCAAAAAATAGAGACTCATGCAGCAGTCACTGCAAAGGAAATTGCCGTTCCCTTCTGTTACACTGAGATTCCAATAGGTAATGCTTCTCGGAAGATCTGAACTTGATTGAAATTGCAATCGGGAGAGAAGAACAAGTTGCCCATTCAGAAGACTGGACCTCACTGTTGAATATCAATCTACAGCACTGTGTGAAAGTAAAAAGAGTTCTTCTTCAAACATTCAGCATTTGTTGAGTTTGGGTGGGTTGTTTTCTTATGAAACTCCTGATTCAAATGCATCCAGCATAAAATGGATAGCCAGAAAATTACGTTCAAAGCGCCATTCAAAGTGTTTATTGAAAAATAAACCGTCTGATGCTGCTGAAATTGTAAAGGATGATATGAACGAGAAAAAAGAGCATCAAATGGGTAAGGATGTTAAGCTCATCCAATATTCAAGAAAGAGATACAAGGCTCGAGCCTCTGCAGTAATAAAGGCTCCTATAGTCACCACTAACCTCGTTGTTCAAGATGTTCTGGATTCTGACCATAAAGATCCAGGTAAAGAAGATACAAACATAAATGCCTTGCCTTTTGATGGAAATCAGTGTGAACTTCTTGTGAGTTCTTTTGAATCTCACTGTTTGATTTCAGTTTCTGCGTCAATAGTGATTGAGGATTTTGAGGCACAAGCTAGAAATTATCAAACACTTGAAGTCAAGGTAGCGGATGAAGTCACTCAGAAAAGTGAGAGGTTTAGTTCTGAAACAGTTGAACCTGAAACTTTTATGGAGGAAGAAACTGTGAATGAAGCAAGAGAATCTTGTGATCTGTTGGTAGAAAATGATAGTGTGCCTAAAGAAGCTTCCACACATGGTAACTCAAATTGTTCAGATGATGAGGAGCAGATTGAAGAAGCACTTTCAGATGAACAAAATAGTGATGTGAAATCCTCGAGATCTGAAGGAGAGCAGCATATACTTACAGATGGAGATGATGATCAAGAGAGAGAACTAATAAGTGAATCACCTTCATCCTTGGCTGAAGAACATTCCCCAGACGAGTCGAATGCCATAAGATCTGACGATAGTGGCAATGATTCGAACTCGATGGAACAACCCAAATCAACTCCCAAAACTGTAAAGAAAAAAAAAGGAAAAGAGAATCAAGCCTGCTATTAGAAGATCAGCTCCATGCTGGTGGCTTTATTAGAAGTCCATGTGAAGGATTGAGGCCAAGAGCAAAAGAAGTTTCATCAGTTGATATAACTGACAGCAAACCACCAGTGAAGAAGTCGGGAAAGGCTACAGATAAGCTCGTTCCTGACAAGAATAAGAAAGCAAACCAGAAGGGACGTTATAAATGTGCTTTAGAAGGTTGCACCTTGACCTTCAGAACAAAGACAGAGCTACAATTACACGAAGGGAACCGGTGCCCAGTTTCTGGGTGTAGGAAGAAATTCAGTTCTCATAAAAACGCAGTACAACACCAGCGTGTTCATGATGATGACCGACCTTTAAAATGTTCGTGGGAAGGTTGCACAATGTCGTTTAAGTGGGCTTGGGCTAGGACGGAGCATTTGCGGGTCCACACTGGGGAAAGGCCATACACGTGCAAAGTTAAGGGATGTGGGCTTACTTTCAGATTCGTATCAGATTTTAGTCGGCATAGAAGGAAAACAGGGCATTTTGTGAAGTAAAAAGATGCTGTTCCTACCTCTGGTTCGTTTCTTTGACTATCTTGTGGAGCTCTGGGTAAAGTAATTCAAGAACCGAGCAAGGTAGAATGTTTTGGCAATAGTGTAGAATAGGGAAAATGATCCTGTTGTAAGTAGGCCATTTATATTTGTTGTTGAATCTACTGTTTTTTTCATTTGTGCAATGTGACACATGGAATCTTTTGTTGCTTATTAAAATGAAAAAAGAAATCCAGATATGGATCTGTCGTGGCCGAATTATTGCACAATTCAGTTGAATGCTAAAAAATGAAAGGTGCTTTTAGTTATGGTCTGCATCTCTTGTTGAATTTGTTACTGTGAAATGCATCTTACAAGTTGTGCCATGTGTTAGGCTGATTGCTTTGCTCTTATCATGTAGTCTGGTATTTTATTTTACTAGCATGTGTCACTTGTATAGTTATGATGTTAGTTTGATGCCACGTTTTTTAAAATTTTGAAAATGATTCAAACTAAGTTTGAACCATGTTATGCTTGACTTTGATTCAATTTGTTTATGGTCCTAACTTCTAAAAATCCTTCACACAATGTATGAGTAGTGACAAAGTATAGAAATTAGTACACCAAAGAACATGTGAAATTCAAAAGTAGAAATGAAAAGTAGGAAATTTTGCAGTTTAGTTGTTCAAGGCACTCCATACATTTATCCAATATTAAAATACTAAAACTTATGAAAAAATAACACTATCATACAATATTTTAATCAAGAATCTAATTAAATCATAACACGAATTATGAACCCTGAATTAAACTAATAACAGAGTGAGTAGCAAAGTAGAAATTGTCCTATACTTTTCAAATTCCCACAATCCAAACAGTCCCTAATTCATTGTGCATAAAACCTCTCCCCATTTTCACTTCTAACTCCCACTCGCACTCCCACTCCCACTCCCACTCCCACTAAAGAAGCTTGTCAAAACCCACAATGGCAGCTGCAGCAGCACCACCCCCTCCGCCGTCCGCCGCCGCAATCAAACTCCCTGAATCCACTCCTTCCGGCCACACACTCTTCACCCGCACCCGCCTCGCCACCGTCCACGACGTCCCCCACATCCACAAACTCATCCACCAAATGGCGGTTTTCGAGCGCCTCACTCACATGTGCGAAGCCACCGTCGAATCTCTCTCCGCCACTCTCTTCCCTGCAAACGCCCCTCCGCCTTTCGCCTCCTTCACCGTCTTCATTCTCGAAGTCTCCTCCACCCCCTTCCCTCCCCCCGCCGCCGGAAACCCCCATTTCACCCCTGTCATCAAGTCCGTGCACCTCGATCTCCCAATTGACGATCCAGGTAGAGATGAGTTCAGGAGCAACGGTAATGATGTTAATTTTATCGGAAGTGATGTGACTGTTGCTGGATTCGTTTTGTTTTTCCCCAATTACTCCACTTTTTTGGCGAAACCAGGGTTTTATATTGAGGATATTTTTGTGAGGGAGTGTTATAGGAGGAAGGGGCTGGGGAAGATGCTGCTTTCTGCGGTGGCGGCGCAGGCGTCGAAGATGGGGTATGGGAGGGTGGAGTGGGTTGTTCTTGATTGGAATGTGAATGCAATTACGTTTTATGAACAGATGGGGGCGCAGATATTGCCTGAGTGGAGGATTTGTAGGCTGACTGGTGATGCACTTGGGGCTTTTGCTCGTGTTAGCCTCTGATTTCGATTGCGTTTTCTGATCATCTGCAATCTCAGGGTCATGGTGGTGAATTGTTTTCTTTATTATATGGCTATTTTAGGTTATGTTTCTTCTTCCTTGTATGAAGGAGTGTATTGCTTTCTTGGAAAGTTGAGCTATATGAATCTGGTAGTTTCTTGTTAATGAATGTTGAGCTTGGTTCTATGTTAGTGTGACTTAGGGGGTGTTTGCAATCTCAAGACAAATAGTGTAGAAGTACTTTTTTGAGAAGTAGGTCTGACCCAACTTTTTCAAAATAAAAGTGCTTCTACCCTTTGAGTAGAGATTGCAAACAAGCCCTTACTGTTTTTCGAGTTATCTTTGAAATCGGGATGTGCTTGTGTTGATATATTACATTGCAAGCATGTCATTGAAGTTGATGATGAAGGGGTTGTTTGGTATTGTGAGAGTAATGATGAGTGAGTTTGTTCATCTTAGTTGTGATGTGGAACTGCCTTGATTATGTCAGGTAGAATGTAGTTTATAGTTAATTGAACAATGTGATCATAGATTTGTATTACACAAATTGAGGTAGTATCCATACACTAATGTAGCAGCAAATTTCAGATGAAGGCTATGGGAGGCTTTCTTGTATTGGTTGAGAAATTGTTCTCAATTATGTTTGAAACTATTAGAACTCAGTGTAGGAACTACTTTAGTGCTTCATCTGCAATACTTGCTGCATCTCTCATCAATGACCAATGCCTGAGTTTTTCGTGTTTAGAATGTAAAATGTTGTGTGAGTATTGCGTACACCACAGAGTTGTGGTGGGTGTATTTAATCTATACGTTGAATTACTTTCGCTAAAGAGCTTTCAATGTACTGAAGAGCTTCATTTTTTTAAAATATGTCATCTTTGTTAATCTGATACTGCTGCTAGTGAATTTGAGTTGTTGAATCCAGGTTGAGTTTTTTGCTGTATGCCATCTTTAATTCGAGCTATAAAAAGGCGTATGCCATCTTTAATTTGAGCTATAAAAAGGCGATTTGAGGCTGGTTTTTAACTACGGTATGTGGTAATGCCCCGGGGCTTAACAATATGAAGATGTTCTGTGACATTAGGTTTTGACTTTGGTTTTTGCAGCAGATGGTTTCAGGAGAATGTTTATGATTGTGGTAGAATTGATAATACTTGAAACCATAGCATTTGTATTTGAGAGTTGTTCATGTCTTTGGACCATTTTCAGCTGTGCAATATATATATATGGGCTCGATTATTAATAATCGGACCCTTTTCACATTTCTTTTTCGTTCGTCTCAAAACTATAATTCATCTTTCTTCAAAATTAATCAAGGTATAGGGCGTATGTTTAAAGAGTGGAGGCCTGAGTTTGAATTATTTTTTCAACTAGTCATCTGAAAATCTCGAATTTCAAATAAATAAAAGATATTGGTACCATTATATATTGCAAATTAGTTGAAATACAATTTAACGTAACTCAACTGCATTTTTATTATCTTGTATAAGAAAATCATCAGAGTTTTTAGGATTAACAACAAAAATATCCAGTTATTTGCAAGATTTTGCTATTTTAATTAAGACAAGTATTTTTTCCCTTCAAAATCTATATCTATATATATATAAAAGCAAAAATCGTCCCAATTTTGGAAACCATTAGATTTTCCTGCAAAAAATTATTGATAAATCGGTAGATATATCTATGTGAAATATTTTTAACAAATAATAATCCAAAAGCAATAGGATTTTGGATTAAAATATTGAATTTCTCTTAATTTTATTTTATCGAGTACATCAAATCTTTTTAACTTATCTACAATATAAACCCATAATTATAGGTTTTTCATAATGCTTTGAGGTAAACATAAATCTCAATTCCTATTATGTATCTCAATCAAGATTCAATTTTCACACATGTTGATCCATTTATAAATTCAATGATTAAAAATAATAATTTAGCGTGTCGATCCATTTTATAATTTATCTAAGTCTATATCTATATATATATATATATAATAAAAATCGGAATATATTTAGAAAAAATACATTCCTATAAGCCTAAATTTTTATTTAAATTTTTCAACAACAATAAATATTTTCATTTTATATTAATTTTAAAATTTTAAAAAGAATAATATAAATATACATCTACTGAAAAACATATATATATCAAATTAAATATTTTCAAACCGCCAAAATTAAAATTAAAAAATCATTGATTTTCCAAACGATGAGACCCCCACTCGCCAATCCACTTTTTCCGTCTTTCACTTCAACCGTTCAACGGCCGGTTGGATCCGTTTTTTTAAAACACAGCTTTTGAATTAGAGAACTTAAAACACTCGCACCCATTGCAAAAATAATTTCTTTCTCAGAATTTCACAGTATTTTCGCTGCAATTATTCCTCTCCGGATTGTTAATCGAAGAACTGACCGGTGAAGAATGCTGGGGTTTTCGTATGGAGAATTATTCATCCTTCTCGGAGCTACGGCTGCTATTATCGGTACTCTAATTCTCTCTCAACGACCGCCCTAGCGTATCATTCAATTAATTGATCGATACAGTTTTGAATCATATTTTCCTGTTATTTTGCGTTCATCATTAGACTCCGATGCGTGGTTGTTTTATCCATGAATGTGCATATACCATATATGCTTACGTTCATTTGGATTGCGGAAGAAATGCGAAAATCAGATTTTTTTTATTTGATGATGGGAATTTTTACCGAAAATTTAGGGCCAAAAGATCTTCCAATTATAGCTAGAACAGCGGGGAGGTTAGCTGGGCGTGCTATTGGATATGTTCAAATGGCTCGCGGACAATTCGACAGCGTTATGCAGCAATCCCAAGCTCGCCAGGTTTTTAATTTTTGCATTTTGTTATGTTCATTTTCCTAATATGCATGAGCCCTAATTTGATTTTATGTGTTAGGGTTTCATTGTTTCGGCTGAAATTGGTACTGTTTTGCAACTGATTAGACAATTGCACTGCTTCACTCCCTGGAAGCATGAGCTAGTTAATGTTCATCCATTACATGCTTGTTTGTGTTCATCAATTGTTTGCCTTTTTGTCGTAGTCTTACTGTCGAGTTATTTGTCATCAAGATTATGTTAATGATGTTCAGATTTCATATTTTGAATTTTCTTTTACAGATGCTGTGTTTGTAGATAATACTGTACTCCAATTTCTAGTTCTCTTATGTGGGGAATAGTAAAGATATTCACATGTGTGCAATTTTATCCTCTTTGTCATAGATGTAATGAAATTTTCTGAATAAAAAAGTTCGGATGTAACCTAACAGGTGCATAAAGAACTGCAAGATACAATGGCTCAACTAGAAGCTATACGCCATGAAATTCGGTCCGTCTCTTTCATGAATCCTGGTCTTGTGAGTACAAGGCTAGTTGATAATATAGCTGGTCAACAACCTGTAACAAACGGTATCTTAATTTAAAAAATCGTTTTGTCTTGTCTTCAAGTAGACCTTCTCTATTTCTTGACATTTATTTTTGTAACTTGATAGGGGACAAGGAATCTTCAAACCCTCCTCTAGACAGCAATGTAAAAGTTGAGAGCACAGAGACCACTAGCTTTGCCAAGGTAACTTTGTAATTGTTATACTCCCTCCGTGACTCCGTCACACAAGGATAGTAACATTTTCCTTTTTGTTTGTCCCACGTTATAGTCATTTTCTTATTAGGGAGTATGATATTAAAAAAAAAAAAAAAGATACCCCTATATAATGTACTTTGGGATTTATCATGTTTATCATTTTTAAGGCGTATCAGGAAAATTTGTAGGTTATATCCAATTTTCCAAGCACCATTTATGATGTTGGTCTGTGTAAAATTCAAAGTGTGACTATTTTAGTGGGATGGAGCCATGGAGGAAGTATTATATTTTTGTGCAACATTTCTCTTGCCTTTATGTTTAATTTTCTTATTGTCCTAAGGATCACAGTTCGACAACCCTGAAGGATCACAGTTCGACAACCCTGTCACTATCTGATATACATAGCCAAGCAAGTACATATGCAAGATTGGCTGAATCCACACCCTTGACTCTGAATTCCATGAATGGAGTTCTCAATGAGCTAAAGGATGAGTCTGGTCAGTTCATCGTTCTACCTATATCAGCTGAAAGTGCGAAATTGTTGCCCAGTCAAAAAGGTGACCCATATTTAAGATTCTGCCTTTCATCATTCTAGTTTCGTTATGCTGCAGCTATGTCTATTTTCTTTTTTCGCTACTGTGCCATGTGTATCTGTGAAGCTAATAGTGAATTTACTCAATTTTTTTGCACTTATTTTGTATTTCATGCTTTAACAAGAGCCTTCTGGTAAATTTGGTTTCAGGTGAGATAAAGGCATCTGACATTTTATTGGAAGCACTACTTGAGGAAGATGTGGCACGCAATGCAAAGGGTTTTTTCTCCCAGGCTCAAAATTTTAAATGAATGATTAGGTATCATTTTCATGTTCCACAGTTTGTTTTTATTATCTTGAGGCCAGCCTTGATGTTTTTCTCCAACACATGAAGAAAAGTATTTGAGAAAAGGCTATAATCTTCCTGAAGTAGTATAATATGTGCTCTTGTTTACCGCTGATTTCGAATTGCGTTCTCTGATCATTGCAATTTCAGGGTCACGGTGGTGGACTTTTTGGGGTTTGGAATAGTGGGAAATGTTATGTATGGATGTATTGACTAAATGATAATGTGTTTATTTTAATTTATGTTTCTTCCTCCTAAAAAAAGTGTAAAAGTGTGTTGCTTTGACTGCTTGTTTTTTTTATGAACCAGATAGTTTATTGTTAACAATGTTAAGCTTGGTTCTATGTTAATATAACTTACTGTTATTCTAGCAGTCTTTGAATTTCAGGATTGTCACATCCCGATTTTCGTAGACAAAAATATGCATAAATTTTATAAGAATTTACAGCGGAAGTAAATGGTAAAACATGAAATATTATGGAACCTTATACGTAATCACTAAAAAATTTATTTATCTCAAACAAGATTTAATATAATAACAGGGATGCGATCCTAATTTAAATAAAAATACTTTAAATCTTAAAAATTGTTTGCTTTTGAATGTCAGTCAATTTTCTGTTTGAAATCAATTGCTAAATGTAGAATTTAATTAACCACTTTTGCCAATCCACTGTTTTGTTCACTCATTTTAATAAAAAAATATTAATGAGATTGGGGAGTAAAGAAATTCACTACTGTGCAATTTTATTCACTTTTTTTATCGATCAAACATAACATGTAAAAAAAAATTATAAACCCACAAACATGCATACAATTTCATAAGTTTGTTGAAAAGCCAAAAAGTTTTTGATAAACCAACCTTGGTCTTGTTGAGTACAACAGGCAAAGAACTGCAAGATACAATAATATAGCTGGTCCGTCTTCAAATCCTGGTCTTGTGAACAAAGTTGATAATATAGCTGGTCAACAACCTGTAAATTGGATAAAAAATTGTTTTGTCCATAATAACATATTTCTTGTCATTTATTTTTTAATAATAATATTGACATGAATATTTAAAAGTGATAAAGCAAGTAAAAACCCCACCTCGAATTCTCGATTTCATGGATGCAATGATGCAATGAAATAAAAACTTTTATCCTTGTTGCGAAAAAGTCATGTGTTATATAAAGTATGAAATAATATTTTCTGCATGTTTTGGTTTCAAAAGAAGAGACCTTTATTTTAGAGATATCTTTAACGAAATATATCTAATAAATAAATTAATAATAAAATAATATTGTGGATGGAGGGCGAGCCGAATTTAAAAATAAAACAGGTATTGATTTTTGTTGCAATTACGAAGGAGATTAGGATGAAAAGATTGGTTCATGGATTTCAAGTAAATAGTCAAAGATTGGATCTTTATTTTTAAAATAGATTCATGCATGGCAGATTGAAAATTTGCTTTATTAAACTAAAGAAGATATATGGATTTTTACATGGAAAAACAAAGATAAAGCTTGAACCTTTATCTTAAAATCAATACTGACGAAATTAATTTCTTTGAGGAAGATTAAATTCAAAATTTGTAAGTTCCGTGAAGATATGAGAAACAGTTGGATGAAAATCTAAAATTTTGATAAAAATATCTTTTGTAAATATTAAAAAATAGACTTGAATTTTGAAATTGTTGAAGAAAAAATCTCTTCATTAAGTTTTTTCAAAATAAAATCTGACATTTTATTGGAAGCACTAGTTGAAATTTTTGGCACAAATACAAGGATGTTTTCTTGTCTTGATAATATTAGGTATCATTTTCAACCATGACCTTGAAGTCGATCTTTGATGTTTTGTTCCAATTTTGAGAGAAATAATGGATGAGTTTGTTCCTGAAGTAGTATAATAATAATGGATGTGTAATTTGATTAATGGAAGTTGATGAAGGTGAAGTTATGGGGTTTTATGGCGTTGGGGCTCGAAAATGTCATCGTTGAAGGGTGACAAAAAGATTGTGTTTATTTTAATTTATGTATCTTCCTCGACTATAGGGTTTCGGTTTTTATGATTATGTGGGCGAATGAGTGTAAACGTACTTTAAATCTATGCCCGAGTTTTTTGATAAATTAAATTTGTCCTTGAAGAGATGTCAATTACATTGCTTGGAATTTTGAGATTGCTCGAGTTTGTTCATCTCTTTAATGGGGAACTGGCTTGACTTTGTGGTTAGATTAGTTTATTATTGAACAATTTGATCATAGATTTGTATTACATAAAATGAGATAGTATTCCTCCCGATTTAAAAAATATATATATATTTTAAAATTAACAATTTAATCATGGTTGTGATATTGTTGATCGTGCAATTTGTGAAATGAGTTTAAAATTAGAATATTGTGTAATATCGTGAAAGATATCAAATTAAAATATTTATTTTTGAATAAGTTTTCGATAAAATCTTGAATCATTCCTTAAAATCAATTGCCATTATAAAAAACTCAATATTTACTAAATTGATATTACTATATTTATAAAGGAATATCAATATTTATAAGGGCAATGATTACAATTTCATACTATGAACACATTTCACATGAGAGTTTGTGTTTATTTTTTGTTTTAAAAAAATATTAATTTTGAGTACTTTCTATGTGATGTGTAATTAAAAACCTAAGATCATTAATGTACTTACCACAAATGGACTAAAAACTCAATCTGTATTGATTAATATCATTACGAAAAAAATATGATTATGGATAATTAATACCACACAGAAATGTTGCAATAGCTAAATTCAAGTTATTTATGCAAAAATATAGTCATAATAAAATAATCAATTTCACATATATTATCTTTATTAAATTTCCCGTGAAAATCATAAGCCCTCTCCAAAACCTAAAAAAAAGGACGCGGTTCAAATCACTTGAAGCAACTCCATCCTCCGATCGACGACGTCTCCTTCGCAGCCGCCGGCAATCGATCGCCGCCGTCGATCCGAGTTAGTGAAACATAATACTGCATTTACTGCGAGTTTCCTCAATGTTTTCTTTTTCCTTTTTGCTCCAAGATAATTAAATCCGTTCGAGAAATCAATTAAGATTGGGATGTGTTGATTGCTCTTCAATCTCGAAATCGGAGTTGGAATGTATTTTTTTGCATTGTATAAACTGATATTTCAATCTGAATTTTTATAATTTATTGAAGACGCGGCAGAGCTGTTGGCATTCTGTATCTTGCTTTCTATGTTATTTATTTCCTACCGACTCGGAAGTATTTAGGGTTATGAGTTCTTATTGAAATGTACTTCACATCTTCTACTCAATTTCTAAACTTAGATTCGTTACATATTCATTTTAGAGAGAATTAAAGCTATTTGATTGCATGCTGCTTGCAACTGCATTATAATTTAGTGTAGTGCATTAGTGGCAATTACAGTTCATAATCCCTTTTTCGTGGATTGATAATAATCTGTAGTCCTGATATTTCTTTAATTTTGCCTTTTGACCTTTAGGATGCTGGGTTGATAACTTGTGCTTGAATATAATCGTTTGGCGACAAAGTGAAAGTTTTTAGGATTTCTGTGTGATGGGCTCTCCTGAACGTGTGAGGGGTTCTATGAAGCAGGATATTGATGAGGATGTAGAGGTAAACATTGATATTGTGAGAGATGATGAGGACTGGGTGGGTGCTGATAAAAGGAAGCAACGCTCAAGCAAGTCCAGGAAATCAGGGGGCAGTGAAGATCTTGATGGGTTGGATGGTAGTAGCAGAAAGAGAAGTAGTTCAGATAGACATGACAGTCGAAAGAGATTGGGTGGATCAAGCAAAGGTGATAGTGATCAGGATGACTATGAAACCAGAAGAGAGTCACGCTCTAAGCAGGTGAAGAAAAAGATTGAAGAGAACACATTAGATGTATTGAGCAGTTGGTATCAAGATGGCGAAGCAGAATATAAGGTTGAGGGTGGGGACAAACCTGGGAGTGGAGGATACAGCCGAGCTGGAAGAAAGTGAGAGAAAAAAATTAACTTCAAAGTATCCCGAAAATGACACTGATGTGGAGAAGGTAACTGACAGAGATTCAAGAGATACAGTGAGAAAGGATTCTGGACGAGAAAAGGGATCTGGGTATGCTGAGCATGGGAGAAGCCATAGGAGGCGATGGGATGAGCCTGATAACACTGGTAGATCTGCTGAACATGGAGAAAAATCTGATGCAAAAAGTGGCAAACCTTCTGATCTTAAACCGGAAAATGCAAGTGAAAGAGAAAGAAGTGATACTTTAGAAATTGAATCAAATGACATCAAAAGCAGGGCTTTCGAACCAATCAATGAAAAAGGAATAAAGTCTAGTGACAGAGAGGAGAGGCGAGTTGATTCAGAAAGGAGAAATAAAGAAAGATCTGAATTTCTTGAGGAAGATAATAAGGGAGGTTTGACACGTGATGAGATATCACATAAAGAAAGATTTGAGGAGCAAAGACAACAAAGAAATCCTACTCGAGATACTGTTGATAGCTATGGAAGGGCTCCGAGTGCTGATGAAGATGCGGGTACATGGGCGAGAGACAAAAGCAGGAGAGATGTAGATAACAATACTTCCAGAATGCCTGAGAAGTCTGTAAGGCGCCAATTTGATACAGATAATTTGACATGGATAATGAACGATTTAGGAGGAAGGAACAAGGAAAAGATGGCTCATATGATGATAAATCAAAAGGAAGAGATGATAATTGGGGTGATAGAAATTGGGACCGGGAGAATGCTAAAGATAATTGGAAAAGAAAGCAAGAGAAGGAGACAAGAGATGGTGAACCAACATATGATGGCATCAAGAACTGGGATCTGCCCCGGCGTGGCCGTGACAGGATTGATGGTCGTTCCGGTGGCAGGAAAGACGGAAGCAGGATGGAAGCTGTGAAGACCTCGTCAAAGTACGGAATATCAAATGAGAATTATGATGTGATTGAAATCCAAACCAAACCATTTGATTATGTAAGAGAAGATTCAAAATCCAACTTTGGAAGAAATGGTGATGCCAGTCAGGATAGCGAGGATTTTGCTAATTTTAGGGAGGAGAGGTCACGAAACATGCAAGGATCTGCACAGTCTGGTGAAGATGCAAAAGATAGATTCATGGATGGTGAGGATCAGCATTCGTGGAGAGATGATGATGACTTCCAGGCAGAGAAATTGAGAGGCCAGAAAGCTGTTACACCCCGGGGTAGCGGTGGTCCATGTTCTAGTGGTGGTTCTTTACCTTCACTTGGAAACCAGGACCCTGGTCCGTATAATAGAAATGCTTCACAGGGTGCCAGGGGTAGAATGGGGAGAGCAGGAAGGATGAGACCTACTGGAAGAGATCAGCAGGCTGGTATTCCAGTACCTATGGTTGGATCAACTTTTGGTCCACTTGGAATGCCACCTCCTGGACCGATGCAATCACTGCCACCAAATATGTCCCCTGCTCCAGGTCCTATTTCTCCTGGAGTCTTTATCCCTCAATTTCAACCACCCATTGTATGGCCAGGAGCTCGAGGTGTTGAGATGAATTTGCTTGGTGTCCCGCCTGGACTTCCACCTGTCCCCCAGGTCCACTAGGACCTAGATTCTCCCCAAATCTAGGTAACACATCGAATGGTGCTATGATTTTCAATCCATCAGTTCCTGGAAGAGGAATGCCTCCCAATATGTCTGGTCCAAATTTTAATACAATGGCTCCAATGGTTCGTGGTCAGCCACAAGAGAGAGCATTGGGAGGATGGGTTCCTCCTCGAATTAATGCTCCCCCGGGCAAAGCTCCATCCAGAGGAGAGCAGAATGATTATTCTCAGAACTTTGTTGACACAGGCATGCGGCCACAGAATTTTATTAGGGAGCTAGAGCTCACTAGTGTTGGGGAGGACTATCCGAAGCTTCGAGAGCTTATACAGAAAAAGGATGAAATTGTTGCCAAATCTGCATCTCCGCCTATGTACTACAAGTGTGACCTGCGAGAACATGTGCTTTCTCCAGAGTTCTTTGGATCCAAGTTTGATGTCATTCTTGTGGATCCTCCATGGGAGGAATATGTTCATCGAGCTCCTGGTGTCACTGACCATATGGATTACTGGACTTTTGAAGAAATAATGAATTTGAAGATTGAGGTTGTTTTTCCTTTTATATCTTGTTAATTTTGCAATGATCATGCATGAAAAGGAGTCACTTGGAATTTGCGTCTCCAAAATAAATTTGTTGCTTGTCTTCTAAGTTCAGTTATGTGCATATGTTTGCCATCCCAGTAATGTACTTTTTGTTTCTTTATTTAACTCTCATTTAAATAGCTTTGGGTTTTTAATCCTCCTTTTCTTTTTCCTTACAATTTGTAGGCAATTGCTGACACTCCATCTTTTATCTTCCTTTGGGTTGGTGATGGTGTTGGGCTAGAGCAAGGCCGACAATGTCTAAAGAAGGTAAAGAACAAGAGGCATTATTAGAGTGAATATCTAGTCCTAGCTCTCGTGCATATTATCTTTCTTTCTGACCCTCTCACTTCCTTCCCCTTTTTTTTTTGTTTAGTGGGGATTTCGCAGATGTGAAGATATATGCTGGGTGAAGACTAATAAAACCAATGCAACTCCTGGACTACGCCATGATTCTCATACTCTGTTTCAACGCTCAAAGGTAACAATCACATGTATTCTATTATAATGCATGAATGATAGTGATGTCTCAGTAAAAAGTTAATTATATCTACTGATCTGAAGGAGCATTGCTTGATGGGCATAAAAGGGACTGTGCGCCGCAGTACTGATGGTCATATAATCCATGCCAACATTGATACCGATGTAATAATTGCTGAGGAGCCCCCTTATGGTGAGTTTGATATTGGCCTTAGTGAAAATTCTGTTTTTTCTCAATCCTTGAAGTCATCCTCTCATCTATTTCCCCCTTCCCTAGATTTAAGTAAACAATAGCTGTATGTTACTTGAGTATTCTCTACATGTTCTCTTGTATATACTTGCACTGGTTTTTGCTTGTCTAGTTTTCTTTTATTTGCTGTCTTTAAAGTGGTTGCCCTCTATTATGTGTTTGTATTTGCCAATAAGTCCATAATTTACTGCATAGAATAGGCTATGCGCCTATGCCCCACTTATTCTGATGTTGAATGTCAGTCCCCTTTTTTTCATGATGTTATATGTTAACTCTTCAGTTCTAATGAGGTAGATGATTATATAACATAATTTATTACCTTTCATTCTCATTGTCTTTACACAAGTAGTCCTTAAACTATAATTACAAATGAACAGTAGAAATAGCAGAATCACTACCTATTTGTTGTTCCACATGCAAATATCAAATTATTAATCTTGATTTTCCATACCTAGTTATCTTCTTTAGATTTAAAAATCCTGTTTCAAACAGCATTACTATTGGTGTCCTAACTGTTACTATGAACTTTTTAACAATGGCATCTTAGGTTCAACTGCAAAGCCTGAGGATATGTACCGAATAATTGAGCATTTTGCTCTCGGTCGGAGGAGACTTGAGCTTTTTGGTGAAGACCATAATATTCGCTCTGGCTGGTTGACTGTCGGAAACGGATTGTCCTCATCAAATTTCAATTCTGAGGTATACTTATAACTTTCTGGCTGTCAATGGACATTTTCTTGGCTCATTGACAAGGAAAATGAGAATTGAAAATAAATAAAATATTGAGTTCTAGTGTTTTGCATGTTTCCCCTTTCATTCTATTTTTCCTGTGTCAAGATCTGATTTTCCACTATATCAATTGCCACTTTTAAGTTACTGCAGAAATAAATGAACTTGACTTTTGCATGCATTTATAAATGGACCTTCGATGATTACACACTATCCATATTCTGTAGCATTTTTATCATCTTCAATTTGCAAAACTTAGAGCTGTATAAATCTTAGGATGGTTCAAGTGATTATATATCTTGCCATATTTTGCTTTGTTCATTTGATTTGCTACTAGATATAATATAACTGGTAAACTGGGATTTTTCAGGGATATATCAGGAATTTTGCAGATAAGGATGGGAAGGTTTGGGTCGGAGGGGGAGGAAGAAACCCACCACCCGAGGCACCCCATCTCGTGTTAACAACCCCCGATATAGAGTCTCTTCGGCCCAAGTCACCCATGAAGAACCAGCAGCAACTACAACAGCAGCAGCAATCGTCATCTATTACCTTGACAACGGCAAATTCCATCAACAAACGGAATTCACCGCAAAACCCTAATCTGAACCAAGAAGGTTCGAGCTCTAACCTTCCGTCTCCAGCTCCGTGGGTGCCTCCGATGGAAGCGTTTAAAGGATGGGAAGGTGGTCATATGCCTTCGGACGAGAGGATGTTTGATATGTATGCGTATAATGCACCGTTTGGTCCGGGTACTGGAGATTATCTGGATTATGAATCTCATAGAGGAATGAATATGTTGTAGGCTGTATGCTTAAATTTATATTTTTATCACATTTACACTTTCGTATTTGTTTCTCTCTCTCTCTCTCTCGTAAAGTATTACAGTTGCGGTGTGCTACACTTCCAAATTAGGTTGTGGAGCAAAGAAAATGCACACAAGGTTTATAATTATTATTTTACATTATTGCCTAATGAAACTACATGGATTTCCACTATAAAACTTATATATGACCAGAATTGCCTATTAATATATTTTACATTAGTATCAAGTGGTCAACTAAAATGATATACTCATTTTAAGAAAAAAATATGTTTTTGCTTTTAGTCATATAAAATTGGGGCAAAATAATCCATGATTTTTTTGCTAATGAATGGATTAAATGGATTGCAATAATTGTGTAAGAAATAATAATTACATAAATGGTAAATAAAAGCAAATTGGTAGCTATCTTCGATCATTTATTTCATTTTTTTTTCGAAAGGATTTATTTCATTTCTTATCATAAAGACAAGGAAAGATTGCAAGAAAGATTTTGAATTTGATTTGGCAAATTACTATTTAGAATCTCTGGAAAGCTTGAAACTATAAGCATTTCAATGACATTGATCCGATTGCAATTGAAATTGAGCAAAGAGTGAAGGTTCGTTGTTGGATAATCATGTAACATAAAATTTGAATCAATTTATTTTTAAAAACATCAATAATTATCTGATCCACATACGCTGTCTTGTATGTATATATCTGTGTGTATGTATACGTCTTGATTGTGACTAAAATGCTAACCAGATTCTTAAAAAAAAATATTAAATAGAGATTTTTCTTAATGAAAAAAATGAAAAATAAAAATTGAATGTTTTAAAAAAAAATAATTTTAAGAAGTGATTAAAAAATAATTTTGTTTGCAAAAAGTGCTTTTAAAATAAGGGTATTGAGTATTATTTTCTTTCTAGAGAGAGTGTAATGAAATATCTTGGGAGTGGTTTGGCTTCTACTATTCTGAAATTCTTGTAAATTAACAAGGATTAGAAAAAAATAAATTTTGTGATAAAATAATAAAATAAAAATATAAGAATGATGTTTTAATGAGTTGATTTTTTTGTTAAAAATAAGCACTTTTTATCTTTCACTTGTGTTATAAAACACACCCTAAATCATGAGTAAAATCACTTAATCAAATCATGGGTAATTTTTTGTTAATTTTTTTTATAGGCGTGTTAATAAAAAGGGTGTACAAATAACCAAGACTTTAAATTCCAATAATACTGGGCCGGTGGGCCGGCCATGAGGCTAAGCCCAAATTGCAACCTTTTGAGAAAAAGAAAAACTAATTAGAAATAATTATCTAGAACATTCATTAAAAGGAAAAATACATAGCCGAAATTTCTTTTTCTGCAAGTCTCTGTTTCTTTTTATGTAAATAAAAAAAGAGAAGAAGAAGAAAGGGAAAACTACTGCAATGGCGGCTCGGCGTGTTCTATCTCTCCTCGCTGAAAGAATTTCCCAAAATCCCCTCCCCGCAGGTAGCGTACTTTCCTCCATGTGTATGTATATATCTGTGTGTATGTATACGTCTTGGTTGTGTCTAAAATGCCCTGTTTCTGAAGACCAGTCGGTGAAATGCTGAGCTTAGCTTTGTGAGGTGAAAAAGAAATTGAGGGAATAGAGTTGATAGGTTCGTTCTTCAATGGTTTACTTGGCGAATAATATGTTTTGGGATTGCTGGTATTATGTAATTTCGTCAATTGAGTGTTTTTAGTTCCTAATTAGGGTTTTGATAGGGATAGTACTATCAGTGAATCGTTGAGAGCTCGTTTCACTGAGATGAGAGTGTGTGTGAAAATTGAAGACTTGATGAACAATCTATTTCCTAAATTTTGATTTTTTTTCCCAAGTTTTGAAATTGATAGATATATATTTGTCCTATTGATAGTTTTTATTGACCCGTGCTGAAAAATTATGAAAAGTACTTGGGAGTGGATTGGCTTCTACTATTCTGATCCTTTTATTCTTGCAAGTATTTTCAAAGGGTTTGAAAATGTTACTAATACTTTCTGTTGTGGTAAAAAATAATAGTGAACACAAGAAAGATAAGAGATGATCTTTTTTGGACATTGATGAGTTGTTTTTTATGGTTCCCTGAGGCCTGATCAGCTAAGATTTCTTCTCCGATTTTTGCAGCACTCTCTCGGAAGTTTTGTCCTTCCACAAACACATTCTCTCGCGACTATGAACAGTATTCTAGAGGATTTCAGTCTCTTGCAGAAATCAGTATCCCATCTGTTCAAAACCCATCACAACAGGAAAGCTGCAGCTCGAATTCTAACCATGACCCAGGTGAAGTTGTCTCCAACCCAGAAAACGACCAAACTGCTGTGAAGAACCAAGTGAATTCTAAATTGAAGGTATCTGAGAGGCATGATCTTGTGATGGCGTTCACGTGCGCGGTTTGTGATACCAGATCCATCAAGACAGCTTGTCGTGAATCATATGACAAAGGTGTGGTTCTTGTTAGGTGCGATGGTTGTAATAATACGCATCTGATTGCTGATCGATTGGGATGGTTTGGAGAACCGGGTAGTGTTGAGGAGTTTTTGGCTGCTCGTGGGGAGGAAGTGAAGACGGGATCGACCGAGACTTTGAATCTCACTCTTGAGGATCTTGCTGGGAAGAAGAATCTTGAAATTTTAAGATGAAAAGGGATTAGCCATTTGGTGAGGAATGCATGTTACTATTATAGGGTCCCTTTGAATTATTTTTGATGAGTAAATTTGTTCAACAAAGTAGTTTGTATTTTCCAGTCGATTTTCTGAACAGAACTTTTATAAAAAGAAGACGATCTTTACTTGTTATATGAGAACAAAAGTGTTCCATTTATTATGAGTGGTCTCATATGCATGCAAGTCTTCAATAGTACCCAAGTCAATTTGAACCGAGTTACAAGTCTTCAAATTATTATGAGTGGGTCTCATGTGCATACAGGTGCACCGTGCATTCATAGTGCGTTTTAAAATCAAGCAACTTGTTATGTTGAAAGATGTAACTTATTTACACTGAACCATAGAATTATTAGTATGCAAAAATAGTTGCACAGTTCAATATAAATAGGTTGTATGATTCTAAAATGCACTACGAATATATGGTGCATCTATATGCATACAAGACTTAGCCAATTATTTATGCAAGTAGTTGAACTAGTCAGATCTCAAAGGAAGAAAACAGAGTTTGAGTCGAGATTTAATGTCACATTGTATCAACCCGAAGTGATAACACGTTTTACATCTAATTCAAGGCAATATCTCCCATCTTTATTTCAGTTTATAGTTTGCTCAAACTACAAAACTTCATCTCACAGGAAAAACTAATTGCTTAAACCTTCTAAACAAGAGTGCAAACCTTCTACAAGAATACTTGAAAAAAAGATGAGAGGCAATTCTATCGATCAACCTCTTGAAAGATAAATTCAAACCGAATAGATATGAAGACCAACGATCTCATTCGCTAGATTTCTCGTCCAGTAACTTGATAGCTGCTTCGCTCAATTCCACCTTCTCCATTTTAACCCTACGTTGCATGATCAAGCTCTTCTTTCCTGCAGCTGCATAAGTTCTAATCAAAGATTCAAACACTCTGGGTCCCAATTCGTCCTTTGACTTCTTTACGACCTCCAGAAAACCTTCAGCACCCTTGACATCCTTGTTTTCCTCAAAGTGTTGCATAACCTTCTCGATGACTTCAGGCGATGGAATCCACTTATCTCCATTCCCCCTACCAGTTGTAATAGCACTGTCGATACATTTCACCACAGATTCAAATTTCCCTTTTCCCAGGTAGTAATCAATATAATGCTCCCATGTTTTAGCATTGGGTTTAGCTCCTCTCCTGTCAGCCTGCTTCTTGAGCATTCCAGCTTTCCCAACTGAACCCTCTCTAAGATAAGCTCCAAGAAGGGCATTAGCAATACGCATATCATAAGTTGAGTAATTAAGAGACCATTCTTGGAAACATTTCTCAGCACCTGGTAAATCATTCAACTTAACCAATGCTTGAATCATGTTCAGATAACTCAAGTTTGCTGTTTTTTTAAAAGCTAGCTTCAGTGATCGCCAAACACGGTGTACCTCAATCAGATTACCAGTACGTCCGTATAATGTGATCAGGAATTGGTAAGCAGAAAGTTCTCTGCGGGAATTTTTGCCCTCTAATTCCTTGAGTGCCTTCTCAGCCTTATCAAATAATCCAGCATCAGCATAGATAGACGCCAAATTACTGTATGTAGTCCAATCTGCAGCAACTCGACCATCTCTCTTCATCTCATCAAGAACTCTCTCAACCCCAGATATATCGTTCATAGCAGCAAGAGCCCTCATCCAGACATTGTAGGTGTAAATGTCAGGCATGATATCAGCAGCCTTCATTTCTTTGATAAGTGCTGGGATAGCTACTGGGATCCCGGTTTTCATGGATAGGGTGAAAAGGCTGTTATATGACATGGAACTTATTTCCAAATTGAGTTCTTTCATCTTCTCGAATAAAGAGTGTGCCTTTTCGGTCATCGACTCTTTGCAGTAACAATTCAAAAGAGCACCATAGGTGAGATGATTTTTTGATGATTCAGGCAGATTGATGAAGTATTCCTCTGCAGCAGCAATACCTTTGGCTTTAGCTATCAGATCAAGATGTATTGCTTTGTCACTAACTGTTTTATTAAATCCTCTTCTTTCAGCGGTCTCTGACAGCTGTATAGACAAATAAACAAGGTGTTTTATTAATCAAGTTGGAAAAGAACCCACCAACCCCACCAACCCACCAATAAAATAACCCACTCATACACATACATAGACAGGCACAAATTCCCGTAGTTTCACATTAATCAACATCTATAGCTGAATAGCTGAAGAAACATGCACAACATAACATTAACAAATAACCCAACCTACATTTCACAGATAAAGCTACTAACAATTGTTAAATTTCAATAAAGAACCCAACTTTTTTTCAAGATGCAGATCAACTGTCCTCCAATTTAAACCCATTAGCAAATAATACATAAGAAAAACTAAGAAATCATATTAACTAAAAATAAAAGCTGCTAAACGATCTGCCCTATACCTTGAGCGCGGGACCATAGAGTCTGCGGCTGCGAAGAATCTTGAGAGTGTGGCCAACCTCCCATTTAAACGCACTCTTATCGGATTTAATAAACTGATTCATCTTTGTCCTAACGCTCTTCTCTTCCCCGCCATTGCTCAACACACTGCTGTAAAGCGCTTCCTCCAAGTATTTCTTCGACGATCGCTTCACTATGCTCTTCTTCTTCGCGAATTGCTGCATAAATTTGGACGCCATTTGCTCCGTAGACTGAATTAAGCGGAAGAATTTTGTGGAATTATTTGTAATTCAGTTGCATTTGAGGTTTAATTGTGGGGAGTAAAGACCCTAAACTGAGAATGTGGAAATATGATACAGAGATGAAGAAGGGATTTTCTGGGTAATACTTTTGTGGGCTGGGTTGATTTCACGAGCGTGGGCCTTCTCAAATAAGGGCTTACTCTGTTGGGCTTGTAATATAAACAGCCCATTTTTAAGAAACATTTTTTTAGTAATTTAGATTATCCATATTAAATAAAGTTTTGTTGACTATTGTGACCTCAGCTGAGATGAAGTAAAAAAAAAGGAACTTATGTGAAATAATTTTTTTTGTTTGTTTAGAATATGAATATAAGATTAATAGGTACAATAACATTGATTCATCTTTGTCCTAACGCTCTTCTCTTCCCCGCCATTGCTCAACACACTGCTTAAACAAGCGACATTTTCCAAGTATTTTGGGACGATCGCTGTTGATTTTCTTCTTCTTCGCGAATTGCTGCATAAATTTGGACGCCATTTTATCCGAAGGCTGAATTAAGCGGAAGAATTTTGTCAATTTTTAAATATAAAGATTTAAAATTTTAATTTTAACTAAGAATTAAACCCTTTAATGGAGATTGTGGAAATTAAGTTTTAAAAAGGAGGGTTAGATTAATTAATTTTACATCTTGATTTATAAAGCGTGGGCCTTTTTGAGGGCTTATACTTTCATATCTTATCAACAGCCCATTTTTTTTTAGAAATATTTTTTTTGATTTAATTTTATTTAAATAAAAGTTTTGTCCACTATTAATTTGAGCTGAGAAAAAATAAATTAATTATATATTTTTACAAATTCAATATTTTTTAGATATGATAAAAAATATTCATGATATTAAAATTTTTAAGATATGAACGAATTAATTATACATTTTTCTACAAATTCAAATTTATAAATAAATTGAAGTTTTTTTTTTTTTTTTTTTCGAAAGCAAACTGAAGTTATATAAAGGGAAAATTGATGTTTTTGGTTTAAGATTTATTTTCTTATCTTATTTTTTTCCTCTTAGGGGTTTGTTGTTAATTTTTTTTTTTGGGTTTGGGTTTGATTTTTGTTTATTTTTTTATTTTTTTTTTAAATTCTTTTGCTTTTTGGTCATATTTTGTTTAATCAAATCCATCAATGAAATATCGTTATATTTTTTCTTGTTGATATTCTTTTAAGCCTTAAAAGTTTAACATAATGAATTTTTTATTTTTGTTAAAGCAAATACATAGCTTCTCCCTCTAAAAAACATTAAATTCTAATTTAAAATCCAAAAGAATTTGTACTTTGTCTTTTAACAAACAATGTCTGAAGATAGTTGGATACAACCTTGCAAAATTAGGAAATTTAAAAAAAAATATCATGATCATGTCAATTGGTTTAGAATAGATTTCTTAAAATCAACTTTTTTTGAGGCAAATTTCTTAACAATCAACTTAAAATAGTATATCTATTTTTAAAAAATAATCTTTAAAAAATAATTTAACTAAATTATTAAACTCGTTTATTTGTGGAATGACATTAATTAAAAAAAAATTAATATAAATAAATTAATTTTAAACTTTTTACTTTATAAATTTATATTTTTGGATAAGATTGATTTTTTTTTTATGTTATCAAAGTCTTTTGCTTTATCCAATTTTAATTTTAATGTTTTTAAAAAAACTTTTCCCTATATTAAATTTTTAAAAAAAAAAAATTAATTATATATATTTTTTGAAAAATTTAATATTTTTTGATAAAATTTATAAAAATAAAATCATGGTACTAAAATTTTTAAAATATGAAAAATTAATTATAGATTTTTTACAAAAAAATCAAATTTGTAAATAAATGGTATAAAAAAATCTAAAATCACCAAAACTGCAATACCAACCGACCAAAAATATGCGTGCAGTTGCACGTGACATAAAGCGGATCCCACGTGTCGCAATCGCATTGGAAATGACGGCCGCAGCCCCTTCCGTTTCGCGGCCTATTTCAACCTACTCTTTTAACGAAATCGTTTCCCATTGATTCAGCCGCATTACGACACCGTTTCGCCATAGTTGTTGGATTCATAAAAGTTACTCCAAGCATAAATATTTTCATCGCGAGGGAATCTGGGTTTCTTTGCTTCCAATTCAATTGGTTAGTTATACAATTCACCTCGCCTTTTCGTTTAAATTTGTCTACATATATGTGTACGTCTGGTTATTGATCTATCTTTTATAAAATTATATAGTAATGAGAGGATTTTGTTAAATGTTTTGAGGTTTGGGGTTGATGTTTGTTGCCCGTTCTTGGTAGTTAAAGATTGTGCGTTTGTGTTTATATTTATGACTTGTTTTTTGCTTTTTCATTTCTGTATTCGGAGTTGGATTTTTTTTTTTTTTTTTTTTCAGAATCCTGAGTTAGAATTAAGATATGGAGATATTGGTGATATCTGAAATTGTATGAAGTCTTTTGAATTGCTGCTGATATGAGAAATAGAAAAGCTATGGTGTGTGCTTAAGATCAAATTTGACTTATGCAAACACAATGTTCTGTTAAATAATGGTGTTAAGATATTTTCAAGTCAAAGAACAGGGTATCAGTAAAAGATCAAACTTGTTCAAAGCTTTGTATTTCATCTTTGATTTAATAATCATTAATGGTAGATTAAGGATGCAAAGTTCTGATGTTCTGTCAGGACTCAGGAATTCTAGATAATGAATTACGGAGCATCTGTGAACTGTTAAGATCAATTTTTAGGGCGTGAATAAATGTTTGGTGGCTTTTGGAATTCAAGAATGAGTGAATTGGGAATTATGTATTATGGTGAAGATTATGGAAATTGTGGCTATATTTGGGTATGTTTTGGGAGAAGATATTGAGTCTCCTTGTCCGCATTCAACTTGGAAATGCTTATTTATGCATATCTAATTCAGTAGCTGCTATTAATCCTGGTGTTGCTAAAGTTTTTTATTGTGGTTTTTTTCATTAATTTCTATAATTAGGGCTGTCTCTAAATTCGAACTACTTGCTTTTTCAGCTGGAAGACAGGCGTACTAGCAATTTAAACTAGAAAACTCTGTTAACGAGAAAGATTCTGTGTCAAAATTTTGCAAAAATCTTCTTTAGATATTATATAAGAAGATCGGAATGTATGAGCTGGATCCTGATGTTGTGAGGTGGGGTCTCCACCTCATCGATGTTTGCTCTGTAACAAGTAAAGGATCTCCACAAACTGTTACTTGTTATGAGGAGGACTTATCTACGACAGATACGGTGAATGAAGGTTTTTGCAGTACGAAAGACTCTCTTGTGGAGAATGATGAAGTAATTGCACACGCTCTTCAGGAAGAGCTATCAAAGCTTGCTTCCACAGAAGCATCGAGATCTGCATCTTCTGGAGAAAAACATCAAGAAGCGTCTATTCTTGCTCAGGAATGGCTTGGTCCTTCTGGGAGGCACTCCAATTTTGGTTTGGAAAACCTCGATTATTGTTGTTTCTAGATTAGATTTATTTTTTAAAATCTTTGTTAGCTTATTTTATCTACTGTCTGCAGATTGTGTAAGTAGTGAAAAAGTGGCAGGAAAAAATGAAGCAGTTTTATCTGAATTTGCGAAATTGTCAATTGATAGTGGGGAGCAGGAGCTTTTACCAGAGTTTGAACATGAATCAGTTCTTGATGGAGAATTAGGCAAAAGGCTGAATCAGATGGTTCCTGTTCCTGTAAGTTTACACTTTGTTTGTGATTATTATAACCAATTGTTCCGTGTGATGACTCTGAGGGATCAATTTGTTTGGTTGTTGTTTTTGTCTTTGTTGCAGCATGTTCCCAAAATTAATGGAGAGATACCATCTGCTGACGAAGCTACGTCAGATCATGAAAGGCTGTTGAACAGGTCTTGTAGTCTACATTGGTTCTGTCCCCTTCTGTTTCTAAGCTGTTCATGACATGGCTGTTTGTATATGTATATTATGGTAGTAATATCTGTATTTTTCTTTTTTTTACATGGTTTTTTTTTGGTATATTATATTTGTATGTTTTCACAATAGCATCTTTAGCTGTCTGTTTCATTATACTCTGCTGTTTCTCTTAACTCTCTGTCATTTTTCTGTATTCATCAGATTACAGTTATATGAGTTAGTTGAACTAAAAATCTCGGGAGATGGTAATTGTCAGGTTGGTTTCTTTGACATCTCTGTATCTTATCTAATCATTATATCTGTTATAAATATCATATTATGTGAGAAAAATTAAGTTGCTATTGTCATTATTCTTTGAGCTCTCTCGGAGCATCAATGCCACTTCACGTGCACTTGCAATCTCATAATTGATGTCTGTGACTGTTGGTGCTTACATGTTGCTTCATGGGAAACTAGAGATTATTCATGAAATTCCTGTTCTTAACAGTTGTCTTCTTTCCATATTTGAAAACTAGAGATTATTCATGATATTCCTGTTCTTTCTGTAGTTCCTTTCACTGTCAGATCAAATATATCGGACCCCAGAGCACCACAATTTTGTGAGGGAACAAGTAGTGGACCAGGTTTGCTTAATCATATTCCTGTGCTCGAAAATGGAAATTTTATTTTTTACTATTGTAATTTACCTACCTATCGTAACACTGTTTTTCTTCTTATCTGCAAATCATCAGTTGAAGTCAAGATCGGACTTGTACGAGAATTATGTCCCGATGGATTACGCTGATTACGTAAAAAAAATGAGCAAGTATGATAACTTTTGGTGATAATATAACCTCTCTCCTCTCTAATAATCTTGAAGATTTGTAATCAATTTTACATGAATTACAGGAACGGGGAATGGGGTGATCATGTCACGTTACAGGCTGCTGCAGATTGGGTATAATTTGTCGTCTTATTTCCTTCCATACATATTCTTGCATGGTTCCATCTTATTTCCTACCATATTTATGGCAGTTTGGCATCAAGGTTTTTATCATTACGTCATTCAAGGATACGTGCTACATTGAGATTCTTCCACAAACGCAGAAGTCAAACAGAAGTATGTATTACTTTTGTGTGGATCCATTCTCTGTGTTTGTTATACCAGAGCCCGTTTTTAACTTGTCTCTCTCGTTTCAATGCAGCTATATTCTTGAGCTTCTGGGCTGCAGTGCATTATAATTCATGTTGTGCACTAAAATATGAGGATTATGGGTTAAGATGTGGTTTAATGATCTTAGTGACACAAACAATAAATGTGTTAAATGGATTGTATTTAAGTTATAAAATTGCTTGAGAGAATAAAGAGTTTGAGATTAAGTTTGCAAAATGTGGTTTGGTAAGACATTCATTTTTTCTTCTTTTCATAAATGACCCCTATTTATAAGGTTTGAGAGAATATGGAGCTCACTCTCCCATTTACTGAGACAAGTATTTTTTGTAAGCTCTGATTCCTTTGATTCAATAAGGGCTTATACTTTGTTGGGTTTGTAAAATCAACAGCCCATTTTTTCTTTATTCATCAGATTTTAATATTTTTTTGTGGTAATTTTAGATTATTATATTAAATGTGAAAAAATTGTTGCAATTGTTTTGTTGACTATTTGCAATTAAGCGAAGAATTTATATGAGATTATTTGTAAAAAAAATTTGAGGTTTATTTGTAAAACCCAGATTACCCCCGCCGTGGAAATGTGCCAGGTTTGCATATTGAAGAAGGAAATTTTATTTTTACTATTGTAATTTACCCACCTATCGTGTTTTTCTGGGTTCGAATTGAACAGTATGAAGTCCCTCTCTCTCTAATAATCTTGGATTACGTGAATTACGGCTAGAATAATGGGTGCATTGTAACGAAGATTCTCAGAATCAAATTCTATATGAATTAAGGTGAACGAATGGGGTTAATAATCGCTTTCCTAAACTGGGCGATTGGGCATCAAGGTTTTATCAACAGCCATTGATTTTTCCCCAAAACGATTTTTTTTTATGGATTTAGAATATTATTTTAAATAAATTTTTTTATTTCGGAGACCTCTTTATTTTAAAATATTTTTTTGTTTATTTATCTTTTAATAAATTAGTTTTTTTCTATTTTCTCCTTGAGCTTTTAGAAGTGTTGTTTTTTTTTTCCCTATTTTCTCCTTGTTTTTTTATTTTACTTTTTTTACCCTTTGTTTTGTTGTTTTTTGGTTTAGATTTTTGTTGTTTTCTTTTTGGAGATGGGGGGGAATTTTTATTTTTTTAGATTTTGATCGCTTATTTTAGCTTATTTTTTTTTTGGTTGTTTTTTTTTAGATTTCGTTTTTCCCTTTTTTCCTTCCGATTTTTTCTTTTTTCAAGTCCCCGTCGACGTCCATTTCTTTCCCGGTTATAAGATCGATTATTTAAGTGGCGATGATGAAGGGTGTTGTTTCCATTTATTAGTTTTGGTTTTGGGGCTTAGTTTAAATCAAGGATTTGTATCATCTTTTTTTATTGATCGCCATATCGATTCGGGCCCCTTCGAGAAATGAATCTTATCGTCTCATTTGAAGAATTTGTTCCATTCTAAATTTTCATTCTCATCGGACTTTATCTTTCTTTCCCAACTTTGTTCTTTGAATCTTCTGATAAAAAAAAAAAAAAAAAGTAAATTTTCTAAAAAAAGATGAAATAAAAAAAATTAGAATACCCTTTCAATCAACTTTTTTGAGGCAATTGCCAATTTCTTACAATCAACTTAAAATAGTATATCTATTTTTAAATATTAATCTTTAAAAAACTAATTTAACTAAGAATTAAACTCGTTTATTTGTGGAGGACACATTACATTAAAAAAAAATTATATAAATAAATTAATTTTAAACCTCTTTATAAATTTATATCTTTGGATAAGATTGATTTTTTTTCATATGTTATCAAAGTCTTTGGCTCTTATCCACGCATTTTTAGATTTGATTCTACTTAAAACAACTTTCCCTATATTAAATTATTAACTCGAAAAATAAATTAATTATATATATTTTTGACAAATTTAATATTTTTTAGATATAATAAAAAATAAATCATGGTACTAAAATTTTTAAGATATGAACGAATTAATTACACATTTTTCTACAAATTCAAATTTGTAAATAAATGGTATAAATCCTAAAAATCACCAAAAGTGCAATACTAACCGACCAAAAACATGCGTGCAGTTGCACGTGACACAAAGTGGATCCCACGTGTCGCAATCGCATTGGAAATGACGGCCGCAACCCCTACCATTTCGCGGCCTATTTCAACCTGGACGGTGGATCGACAAACGAAATCGTTTCCCAAAAATGATTCAGCCGCATTACGACACCGTTTCGCCATAGTTGTTGGATTCATAAAAGTTACTCCAAGCATAAATATTTTTCATCGCGAGGAATGGGTTTCTTTGAGTTCCAATTCAATTGGTTAGTTATACAATGATCTTCGCCTTTTCGTTTAAATTTGTCTACATATATATCCCGATGTACGTCTGGTTATTGATCTATCTTTTATAAAATTATATAGTAATGAGAGGAGATTGTTAAATGTTTTGTGGTTTGGGCCTTGGAATTGATGTTTGTTGCCCGTTCTTGGTAGTTAAAGATTGTGCGTGTGTGTTTATATTTATGACTAGTTTTTTTGCTTTTTCATTTCTGTGTTCAGAGTTGGATTTTTTTTTTTTTTTTGGAGAACCCAGAGTTAGAATTAAGATATAGAAATATAGGTGATATCTGAAATTGTATGAAGTCTTTTGAATTGCTGCTGATATGAGAGATAGAAAAGCTATGGTGTGTGCTTAAGATCAAATTTGACTTATGCAAACACAATGTTCTGTTAAATAGTGGTTAAGATATTTTCAAGTCAAAGAACAGGGTATCAGTTTCTTAGCTTAACCGGACTAGATCAAACTTGTTCAAAGCTTTTATTTCATCTTTGATTTAATAATCATCGAATGGTAGAGGCTCAGGATGCAAAGTTCTGAAATGTAAAAAGATGTCAGGAGTTCTAGAAATATAAACCAATCGGATTTTACAACTCTATTATTGAAACTTCTAGGTTGATTCCACGAACATTAAGATCAAGTTTTAGGGGTAAATGAATTTTTGGTCCCTCCTAGTGGACCAAAAACTTTTGGATGTTCTTTTTTCGAGGAATTCGCAACCTTGAATCTTCGAATTTTCGCTTTTGAGTTGTAATTTTCAAGAATTTTGTTTGTTGTTTGGTTTCTTAAGTTATTCTAATTAGGGAGGTCGAAGATTATGGCTTGATCGTTGTCTATATTTGGGTGTGTTTTCACGACCTCTACCTGAAGATATCCATCCCGAAAAACTTGGAAAAGGTGCTTACTTGAATTTCGGGGCGCTATATGACCATAAGATGCTCGGAAGTTTGAAAGCCCATAATCCATTTGTCGATGAGTTGAGTTTTTATTGTGTTTGATTATTTGTTCATTAATTCCCGTATAATAGGGGTGGAGAACAACTTTTTCCAAATTCGAAAAGGCCGATCTCTGCCTTTTCATTATGCATGAAGACGCTATGGAGGCGAAAACGACAAATGATGTTTTTCCGATGAATTTGATTTTTCCCTGGGTGAAAAAGGTTCTTGTTAACTCTAGAAAGAAAATTTTCTGTCAAAATTTTTTAGGAAAAATCGGTCAATCCCCCATTTAGATATTATAAGAAGAGCTCGCTTCGGGAAAAAAACATTCACGACATTTCTTCGCGTCACGTTATTGCATCTTTCCTGTTGTTAACCAATAATAGCCTTGGATCCATCATCTTGTAGATGGGGATCGGGATTTCCACAATCTCCTTCGTGTGTATTTCTTTCGGGATCACTTGCCTTCTTCCCGTAAAGGATTTCCACAAAAGTTGTTATGACTTGTTACGTTAGGAGGACTTATCCTCTGGTACGTATCCCTTTCTCGATGTATCGACTTCGGTCATCCAATTGTTTTTAAATTCGTGATGAAGGACTTTATGAATGTTTGATGGACTCGACAGATTTCCTTTATGTGGAGAATGATGTTGAAGTTTAATAACCGCTTATGTTGTCCATCTTCAGGAAGAGCTATCAAAGCTTGCTTCCACTGAATCAACTTTATTTGCATCGAGATCTTCGCATCTTCTGGATTTCATCATTTGTTCAAAATTCTCCCGACATCCGCATACGACCAACCGCATCAGGAATTTCTTGCTCACCAATGGCTCGCCCTTTTCTGGCCATTTATCTCCAATACTTTGGTTTGGCAAAAATCAAAACTCATTATTGTTGTTTCTAGATTAGATTTATTTTTAAAATCTGTGTTAGCTTATTTTATCTATTGTCTGCAGATTGTGTAAAGGTAGTGAAAAGTGGCAGGAAAAAATGAAGCAGTTTTATCTGAATTCAATGGACCATTTAACAATTGATAGTGGGAAAACAGGAGCTTTTACCAGAGTTTGAACATGAATCGAAAAAAATCTTGATGGAGAATTAGCATCAAGGCATATCGCTGAATCAGATGGTTCCTGTTCCTGTAAGTTTACACTTTGTTTTTGATTATTATGTTGACCCCCATTGTTCCTGTGATAACCCCCATTGAGGATCAATTTGTTTGGTTGTTGTTTTTGTCATTTGTTGCAGCATGTTCCCAAAATTAATGGAGAGATACCGGGTCCTGCTGACGACCTCGTCACGCCAGATCATGAAAGGCTGTTGAACAGGTCTTGTAGTCTACGTTGGTCCTGTCCCCTTCTTTTTCTAAGCTGTTCTTGACATGCCTGTTTTATATGTATATTATGGTAGTAATATCTGTATTTTTTTTTTTTTTCTGGTACATAGGTTTTTTTTGGTATATTATATTTGTATGTTTTCGACAATAGCATCTTTAGCAGTCTGTTTCATTATACTCTGCTTTATTTCTCTTAACTCTGTCATTTTCTGTATTCATCATGATTACAGTTATATGAGTTAGTTGAACTAAAAATCGTAAGAGATGGATAATTGTCAGGTTTGTTTCTTTGACATCTCTGTATCTTATCTAATCATTATATCTGTTATAAATATCAGATTATGTTGAGAAAAATTAAATTGTCATTATTCTTTGAGCTCTCTCTCTCTCTCGAAGCACCAATGCCACTTCACGGGGCGGTATTTGCTCGGCGTGATTTATCTGCAATCTCATAATTGATGATGTCTGTGACTGTTGGTGCTTAATGGCGCTTCATGGTGGGAAACTAGAGATTATTCATGGATGGAGGCCATCTGCGGAAATTCCTGTTCTTAACAGTTTTCTTTTCCATATTTTGAAAACTAGAGATTATTCATGATATTCCTGTTCTTTCCCGAGTAGTTCCGCTTCACTGTCAGATCAAATATATCGGACCCCAGAGCACCACAAATTTGTGAGGGAACAAATAGTGGACCAGGTTTGCTTAATCATATTCCTGTGCTCGAAAATGGAAATTTTATTTTTTACTATTGTAATTTACCTACCTATTGTAACACTGTTTATCTTCTTATCTGCAAATCATCAGTTGAAGTCAAGATCGGACTTGTATGAGAATTATGTCCCGATGGATTACGCTGATTACGTGAAAGAAAATGAGCAAGTATGATAACTTTTGGTGATAGTATGAGAAAACACTCCTCTTTCTTAAAATAATCTTGAAGATTTTGTGTAAAAATATGAGGATTATGGGTTAAGATGTGGCTTATGATCTTAGTGACACAAACAATAAATGTGTAAAATGGATTGTATTTAAGTTATATGATTGCTTAGAATAAGGTTTGAGCTGATAAATTTGGGTTTGGTAATTTTTCATTTCTCTTTCCTTTCTTGGTCATAAATATTCCATTTTATAAGGTTTGGGAGATGGAGCTCTTATTTCCTAGCTCGCAAAACATTAAATGCTACATGATTGATGTAACCCGTGTCAAGGTTTTTAGGTCATTATCAAGAGCTCATTCAAGGATACGTCGCTAAATCCGGTTGAGATTTAGCCGCTAACTACTCCTAGCTACTCATTATTACCGCCCAGAACATCTCTCGAAAGGCCATTCTTAGTATCATATTACCCATCTCAATTAATGTTCGTGGATCCATTCTGCATCAAGGTTGCATGTGCGTGTTATAGGTGCCTTTTTTGCTTCCCGTTTTTGGCGGTGTTATCTTTCTTGAAAATGTGGTCCATTCCCCTCTATTTTTTTCCGTGTCTTGAGCCTCTGGGCCATATGCCCACAACAATTCAATATATCCATTAGGAGGTAAAGATTCACGTGTAGTTCTCAGAATCCGTGAAATTTTAGTAGCTTGTGCTTATGTTTTGCCATCCGTTCGCAGAATTGCCTGTTGTAGATACGAAGAAAAAGAAGCGATGGCTGTGGTGATGATGATCATGATCGTCGACTCGACTTTTAGTTTTGGATTTGTGCTAGTTAGTTGGTGTTGAGTTGTACATAGCAATTTTGCTGAGGCAGCACATTCTTTCATTGCTAGGTATATAGTAGTTGGGCTCAAATGTTATAATGTATTTCAGTTTAACAGTGCATACCATTAATAATATCATCATTATATATGTGAACAATACTTGAAATGAAATATATAAACTATTAAAATATTTTCAAACAGAATTAAAATCCAGTTAAGTTTGAATAATATCAAATTTAAAAGCTTGACAAGAAAGTTGGATCGAACAAGCCAATCTATAATAAATTCCTCAATGATTGAAATCTCATATATAAATTCCTCAATAAAATATCCCTCTCTAAAGCTAATATCAAAATTTACAGATTCTCAAAATAAAGAAACTGTTGGCTTATTATCAGCTCTATTATGAGCAGAAAAGCTATACACAATGAATAAACAAATTCAAGCTTATTACAGGCTGCATTATGAGCAAAAACTATGTTAAACTACTCGATTTACAATGAGTAGAGAAGCCTTGTTTGATGGACTCAACATACCCTCGTATGTACACAACTCGGATATATGTTTTTCAAGAAGATTTTGTGGAAGATTGCCCTATGTGCTTTTCTGTAAATAACATTCAGTTAAGATCATTAAGAATAATTTTGCATTCAAATGAACGTGTTAAGAGACGGTCTTACCTCCAGTTGCAACGAGCTTTTCTACACGAGAGACAATGTGCTTGCCGTAAGTATACCTCTTGAGTGCATTCAAGTGAACCTTGATCCGAGAGAGGATCAATTCACGGGTGGCATCATCACACGTCTCAAGTATTTTCTGTACAACGTAGTTACCAAACTGATCCTTCATCATAGCCTGAGAATGTGATTTACAACACTTGTCAGACCTCAATAACCACATGGATTGATTAAGGGCATCATGACACCAACCTGTAATGGTTCGTTTTCATCAGTCGAGCCAAGTATCTCGTTAACCAGTAGCTTCCTCTCGTCTGGACCACCATAGGTCAAGCACTTCTCTACAACATTAGAGGCGTACTTTTCCTGGCTCATCTTCACAAATTGTCCAGCAAGTTTGCTGATAATCGCAGCACATTCATGTGGTCCACCGTGCTGGACGACATGCTACACAAATAGACGGATATACAACCATTATAGGAAGAGTAACACTTGTGTGAACTTGACTCACGTAAAACTCTATCCCATTTTTTACTCATTTACAAAAATGCATCTAACGAACTCAAATCTGTGATAACCAGGTCCATACAAGTTTTTGAAAGTAGGAAGTGAGTGAATGGATGAGTTGCAACAAGTTTCTTACCTGAATGACGTAATTTCCATATTGGTCTTGAGCTAGCTTAGAGACAGAGCTCATTATTTCATCCATAATCTTTTCTTGAATTTTTGGATTACCATAGTGTTCAAGAACCCTCTGTTACCAGGAATAAGTGATTGCACATTTTACAAAAACATGGAATTGAAGAATGAAAATGTGTTCTAACCTGAATCACTCGACAACCATAAGGATGCGTGGACAAAGTCACAACTTGTCCCAAGAATGATGATACTATAAACTGGATTCGATCTTGAGGAACACACTCGATGCATTTCTGGATTACATGGTTACCGTTTAGATCGTGAACGCATTTCATCACTGAACCGTCAAGCTCTGCTGCCATCTTAGCTCGCATATCCATATCAACCACTTCCAAGGCCTGTGATTAGAATCAATGCTTCAACATAATCTTCCATAAGACTAATGAAAATGGAGAAAGACAATAAAGAGATGACGAGTATGCTCCTGTGAACCAGCTTCACGTGAAAGCTCATCTTTTATAAATACCTTTTAGCATATACATCACATTTTAGCATAAAAAGTATCACTATTTAAAAAAGGTTTGATGTATGTGTTATACTTCTCAAAATCACTACACTGATACTTTGTATGCTAAAAATGTTACTTACCATAAAACTTCAGTGAACCAGTTCCATATAAGTTTTTGTTTTTATTGTAATGTCAAAGTATGAGACAAATCGTGAAGAAATTACCTTCTGTATAACTCGGCAACCATACATCTGCAGAGTGAGAGGCAAAACATGACGAAGGGAGTGCTTTGCTAACTCGTTTCGTTGGCTTTCTGTTCCATGCTCAAAGAACTGCAAGTCGAGCATTAAAACCTAGTCACTGTTAGAACATTTATGCCTATCAATGATTAGTTCACAAAAACATTACCTTTTGTACAACATAATTCCCGAAAACATCAATCATCAAACTAAGAGCATTAGGAATAATCTCTGCTAATATCTTTGTCTTTTCTTCAACAGTAGCAGTCTCTAGCTTCTGCTGAATGAATCGACTTCCAAACTGATCCGTACTGAATAGGCCAAAACAAACAACTCATGAAAATATAAAACTTAATAATAATATAACAAAAGAGAGTTAACGTTACTATTTTTTCATACCTTAACTCAACAACATGACCAAGAATGTCTGAAATATCCAATGATTTAGCCTTGTTGCTCTTAAGCGCCTCCAATAACGACTCAAATCTTTTACTATTGCTTCCATTCTGGGAATGCAGAGTACCAGTGGGTTCACCATTTAGATTTTCCAAAGTTGAGGGAATCTTGGAACTTTTATCATTGTGAAGCGTAGAACTTCTTGAACCATCTCTAGGACTTTGAGAATTCATCACAATATTTCCATGATATGAAGCAGGAGGAGGACTAAATGGAGGGCTCATATGATATTGATGATTCATACTGCCTGGTTTTTGTAAAATGTGCGACTGATAACGTTGTGCCTGTTGCAGCAGCAATGCCTCAAGATAAGCTTTCTCCAAAGCTTGCAACTCATCATAATGTATTCCTTGAGAAGAATTTCCTGCAATATGATTCAAATCCTTTCCATGATTCGACATTTTTTGCATATATTGAATTTGATGTGGATCCATAACCGGAATTTGAAATCCGGGAGGGTAGCTACGCCTCATAAGGTGTCCATCCCCATGACCACCAGCCAAAAGTGAACCTGTGGGAATGTTATTAAGAATGATTTGTACAATTAATGATTATAATTGAATTTTAAAAAAATAAGGAAAATTAGGAACCTATAATCATTTCAGTTTTCTGATCAACTGAATATCCACCATTTCTAAGAGCAGAAATATTCACATTGGGACAATTATTGCTCTGCAGCTGAACTTTCAATTCTTCCCATTTTGCAAGATCAGAAGAGCTATGTTGAGACTGAAGATTATTGGTAGAATATGTCCTTCTAGGAATACTCATTCGCTCGTTTATCATTTGATTTGAAACATTAGCTCCATTATTATTCCTCACAAAATTTACATAATTTATGTTGTTGATCAAATTTTCTGCTCTGGAATTATCACCATAATGCTGCTGCTGAGCTGGTGAAATTCCCATTTGAAACGGAGACTTTGAAATACTTTCAGCGGGAAGCTGACCTCTAGGCAAGGCTAATCCAGAAAGAGAATTTGCAATATCAGCTATCTCAAAAATGCTAGATGGATGAAAATTACGAGCATCCAACGTCGTGGGATTCAGGTTATCCCCAAAATGCCCTCCATTACCAAGAGCAAAAAGACCAGGACATACTTGCCTTGCCACCAGTTCAGGCCTACTACTAGATAAACCGGCATTCACACATGACGGAAAGGAACTTGGATTCGCTGACCCGATATTCTGAGTGTTAGACAAGCCCGAAAAAGTCTTTTCAGGAAGCATGCTTTCGAAATATTCTGCTTTATTTTGTAGTTCTTGTGCACTAGAATTAGACATGCCCATTGAATCAGAAACATCAGCTACTGAATTCTGGCTAGCAGGGCGCGAAAGATTTGATTTCACAGACTGGCTTGAACCTTCCTGGAAAAATCCAACCATAAATCCATAAAGAAGTGATTATCCTCTATATATACATGCAAATTCATCTACATATTTGCTAAAGATATAAATTACTTGATATGAATTTATAACATTTACCTTTGCAACTAAGAATTTCATGGTAAATTAAACATACATTCATCAACTCCTCTATCATTAATGAATATATTCATAATCTACAAACATAATCTTGAACAAGAAGCACTAATTTCATTTATAACAAACCTGGAGAATATCTGCAAAACTCTTCCTTCTAACTCCCATACCAGAACTCGAGCCCCCCATCAAACCTGCAGCGCTTTTATCCAACGACTCTGTCGAATTTTTACGCGATAAATTCCTCAATGCTGCTTTCCTCAGTTCAATCATTTCATCCTCTGCTTTCTTCATAGATAAATTAACCGGCATAGAGTATAACAAATTTCCACCATTATCAACTACAATTCTCCCCAAACCAATCCCTGAAGCTCTAACCCTTTGAGCAACTCTCCAATCCTCTTTCGATAACAGGGGTGGGGGTAATCTAGGGTTGAGATTTTCATGTGAATAGTAGTACTCTATATATGCAGGGTGAGATCTAATTTCCTCTTCGGTTAATAAATCAATGGAGGTACTATTTTCAATGCTGTTGGTACTACTGCCGGTGCCGTCGAATAAATTGGGGTACATAAGAAGGGCGCCGGCGGCGAGCATTGCGCCCTCGACTGTCGGCGGCGCGCTGCCGCTCCGGTTTATGTCGACCTGATTCCTTTCTCTCTCTATGATTAAACCCCGATTGCGCTGCTGTTGAAGAAGCAATTGCTCGAGTTCACTCTCTGAATTAGGGTTCATCTCCAAATTCTCCTTCGAATTTGATCCCCTCATCATGATTCACATTTGGTGGAATTGTTGTAGCAATTGAATCCCCAATTTCCAATGTGGTTACCTTGATTTTCAAAACAAACGGAGAAATGATCCAAATCAAAGTCATGGATTCAAACAGAGAAAAATTGCAAAAAGATTGATGATGAAAACCGTGTATATAACTGAAATTGACACACAATTAACCAAAATTTTCAAAACCCAGAGAATTTTCAGTCGAAAAACACATCAAACTCAATTTCAGAGACCTTTATCCAGAGAAATCCACATTAATTTCAGATTAATAAGAACGTAGAAAAAAATAAAAAAACAGGATCATGCATGCAAAGAATTATGGTTACATGGGTAAGAAACTCACGAATTGATAGCGAGATGGGATTAATTGTTTATTTTCAGGATCGAATTGTAATTGAAATCATGTTCATATGATTTGTTTGACGTGATTCGAAAAAGCTCTGGAGCGTACAAGGTGGAGATTTTGCGAAACTGCGATGAGAGAGAAGAAAACTAATCGTTTATTCATTCATATGTTCTTGGATCTTTTCTTTCTTTTCTTTTTTTTAGATCTTTTTTTTTCTATTTCTAATTTCTTTCCAAAAATTATAAGATTTTATTATTTTCGTGCATGGAAATTTAACATAAGGAATAACGATCATGGACAAATTCTCACGTGCACAATTTGCACCAATTTAAAATTGATGCAATTGGATATTTATTTATTTTTTCAAAAAAAAAATCAATTTATTATTTTTTTTCAATTTTCTTTTCAATTATTTTATCCGGCCCAGACCCAATCCAACCCGAACCCGGTCTGAGTAGTTCCTGATTCACACGGCCCAAATGATTCATAGTTTAGAACTTAGGGTTCATGATTTAGATTTTAATTTTTTTTATTAGTTATTTTAAAACCTGTAAATTTTCCTTAATTATATCAAATATGAATAATCATATTAATGTAGGGTTCATGGTTTAGGATTAAGTTGAATCCAATTGCACCAATTGCATAAGGTGCAATTGGTGCATACAAGTATTACTCAACGATCAACAACATATGTAGTAACATTTGCCACGTATTTACGTTATTTGTTTAAAATAAATCTATTTTATATTTGATTTTTTAATAGTATTAACTGATTTTTGACGGAACAAAAAATCAAAGCTAGGTCTTATATGTCTCAAATTTTTATAAGTTTTTAGGCAATACTTTTATATTCAAAACTCAACTTATTTATATTTAAAAATACAACCATTAATATGAAAACAGAATATCTATTTGAAATAGTTACACATTTTTGTTTTGTATATTAGACGCTTTCTAAAAATGACTATGAAATCTGCTGAGACAATACACCCGGACGTTATGAGACCCACTCAAATTAATTAACACCATGAATTAATTTATTCCAGCCAGAAAAAGGGTTTTATGACATTAATTTGGTAGATACTAAAGATCTGTCTTTGGAGTCTCAAATCTTATAAGTTAGGCAATATTTTATAACTCATCATGTAGAAGGAAAGTAGAGCACCATTGAATAATCACCATATTTAAAGTAATTAAATAGGAAACATAATGTTTTCAAAAAAAAAAAAAAAGGAAACATAATACATTATAAATTTACAATAGAATTGGATTTTGGACGAAAGAATTAAAGCACATGTCAAAATTGAACCATACAGAAAGTGAGAAAACCTCTATGATTTCTTTCCTTCATTAACATGTCCACTTCCACAGGAATCAAATCTAGCATTACAAAAAGATAATATGAAAACTCTACCTCGTTTTTGTAATTTTCTTCAAGAAAAAATGAAAGGGGAAAAGGTGTAATAAAAGGATTCCAATTGTAGAAAAAGAGGATCACTGTAGGACTGTGTAGGTTGATTCATATGCTGCTATTTTCATTTTCGATCATTTCTCGAATCTCATTAACTACCAAGTACGCTTTGTGGCCTCCGATCACCTCCGCCTGTTTCTTGCCATCCCTCCATAGCTGCAACATAAATGGAAACATAGGTAAACTCAGATCGATGTTACAATCTTTAAACTTTAAAGACACTTAAAATGTTTTAAACTTGATTGAAAATCAATCGGTAAGGTTTACCTGTATTGTTGGCATCTTCTGCTCGTGTTTTCATATTGCAAAGAGAGAGGAAATGAGATTATGACGGAAATTTGAGACGTATATGAGGAGGACGATGGAGATGATTATGATTGAAATATTTGTTTCATTTTGATGAATAAATGTTGGATATTGAGAGGAACTTACAGTAACTCCAGCACGAACTACTAGATTATGGGGAATAGAATTGACATCAACGGAGTAAAATCTTGTTCTGCATTGATGCGTTAAGAAGAATGTGGTGGATTATTATGACAAACTAACATGTCATCAAACATTTCAAAACATCGTACAATGTTGCAGTAAGAGTCGAATACGAGAATAGCTAAATTACAAAAATGATCACCCTATAATTGAATCTTTTATAACCCCGCCTGAATGATTTTGTTTTAAATTGAACATCCAAGAGAATTAGAAAACAGAAAAACTGCATTGGCCTACAAACTAACCTTGGATAATAATCAGCTGCTAATTTTCCGAGTTTTGGTTTCAAATAGATGCATTTCCTGCACCAGCTTGCCATCCTACATATCCAAATACTTCACATACTCAGCCTAAACATACATAAAATAAATTAATAAGCATAAGAAAGTGAGTATGTGAAGAATGCAGATATCTGAATAAATACATAGAAAGTTCTCATATAACCATTTCCAGAACTTTAAGAAAATATAACGCTAAAGTGTCGGAACTAAGCTGGAACGATAACATCGGATATTTACAAGGTATTAACCCTACTCATCAAATGTTTCATTGTTCAAGCAACACCTCGATATTTTCACAATTTGATAACTAAACAACAAATATTACACTATTCAGTGATCCAAAATTTCCCACTTTTTCTTTTCATTTCGTTTTTTTCAACATACACAATGCAAGTATCTCTGTTACTAGGAGCCTCATACATGGTTTTTAGTTGTGTTCTTCTGTATCCCTGTCAAAAATTTATTGCTACCCTTATTTTTTAATCAGCATCACTGAATTGGTATAGATAAAGGATAACTACACTTTTAGAATCTGAAAACACTCCTAAGATAATTTTTATCTCATCATCACTAATACTGCTTAGGTTTATGAAAAGGATACTAAAGCGGTCATCTGCCACATGTACGATCGAGTTTATACACGAGCAACAAGCATACATTCAAATTCAATTAGCAAACATTACTCAACATCTAAGTACCTAATGGAACAAAAAACATGCATATATACAGCTCAAATCTTCATTAAATACCAGCCATTAAGATTATCTCACTGAACAACTCTTCAATGCAAAAGAACAAAAATAACAACAAATAGAGCAAAAACCCCTTAAGTAACAAATTTATAATTCAGGGCTCGAAACTACAATAATTGCTATAAACAAAGAGTAAATCTGCAAATGTGGACGGAAACAAATAAAATCTCAATGTTTTCCACATATGAACTTCTTCAGAAACAACAGCAGAACAAAGCAATCAAGTAAACACTAAACCTAAATTATAAAGGAAAAAAAAAATGAAAATCAAACCATAATACGACGAGTGGTTGTTCAAGCTGTTGTGCCTCAGCGACGACCCGATCGAACTGAGATTCGGTGGAAACGGGCTCCAAATCCACCGAAAGAGGCATGCTTTGGAGACCCGGATGCGTAACCGACCCGCTTTCATTATAACTACTGCTGCTTAGCACCAATTTCCGGCATTTAATTTGACTGAAATTGTTCCAACAAATGGAATTTGCTTCACCGTTGAACTCAGATTTTCTGTTTGAATCAATGAACCAGTGAGGATACAGCTGAATTCTCGAGTTCTGAGTTTTAATCGAGGGCAAAATCTCCATAACAGTGTGTGTTTTTGAGGAGAGGAATTACTTTCGCGGAAAAAATGGCGAAGAATTGGAATAAAATCTGGTTATTAACATAGGTTCTTCGAGTTCGAGTCAATTCAATGTTGGCATTCAACCATGTGCGGGTGGAAACAGAATGGAGACTTTTATTCATTTTCGATCATTTTGGGGAAATTCTTTGTACCTAAAATATATTTTTGAAATAAAATTAAAATATAATGTATATTTTCTGAAGAAAAACAATGGGTTGGGTTTTCATTTTATTTTTTCTTTGTGGACTCTTGACCTTACCTTCATTTCTTTTTTGGGCTTTTTCAAATGTGATGATAATTGGTATGAAGTTGGGGGTTATCATTTTCAAATTGAATTGTTAAATCAATGTTTTCAAACCGAATCCCATGATCGAATCCCTTCATTTCAATTTTTTCAATTGGCTCAACCTGGCTCAATTCATGCCGTGACCGCTTTTTAATGTTTAGTTAAAAAAACAAAATAAGTATACACCTACAAAAATTTAAATATATATTTTATAACTTTTCATATCATATTTTATAAATTTTGTCCCACCTCATACATTTATCCCACATCGAAAGTGTTGGAGAAAAATATGAGAGGAATATAAATTTTAAATTTTAAATATTTAATATAAATTAATAATTTAGTTTTAAAAAAAAGAAAAAAACCGGTTATTTCCGGTTGAATCGGGTTTTGAACCTGCTCAACCTAAATCCAGATTATCTGAATTTTTTTAACCGGTTCTGGGACGGTTCCGGGGTTGAACCCGGTTTTGAAAACAGTGTGTTAAATATCATTTTTAAGGCTAAGTCTTGTATACACCTGTCTTAAATATCATAATCATTTTAGATTTACTGACTTGTTATCTTTGAAAAAAAACTTATTTACACCGAAAAAGTCTGTTGTTAATATAAGAACATAGTTCTATGTTTACATTTGAAATAGTTCCATATTTATGTTTTTGTATAATTCTTGTGACTTTTAAAAAATATTATGAATAAGACTTGCAAACTTAAAAGATGAGAGACTAACTACTCGATTTTTAAACTAAAATTAAATTGAGTTTATTTTGTTAGATGGTTCGATCATCAGTTTTAATTATACATATATTAATTTTAATTATATATATATATATATATTTTTTATATATTTTTTAGTTCTAATATGAAATTGATAAGAGGATGGAAAACTAAAATATGAGGAACTAGGTAATCCAATTTATGACATGGCGGGTTTTTATTGGTGGGTGTACGTGGCAGAACCTGAGATTGACCTGGCAAGGAACCACCGTGTTTGAAGATGTATTTATATTCTTTTTATTTTAATATATGTGATTTTCTTTTTTATGGGATATTTTGAAACCTACTAGAATTTTCTAATATGTTCTTAAATATACTAGAACATGATGTTAATTAATATAATCACTAATTAATTATTATTATTACTATAAATATGTGTGACGCGGCCTCTTATATTAAATAAAAAAGATATTTTTTAAATATTTATTTGTATTCATAAATTAACTTGACCTAAAAGAAATAAGAAAATTCCTGGAAGTTACTAGTACCAAACACCCCCTCTCTCATTATATATATACACACGCATACGTACACTGATATTTACATATACATACATTCAACGTAACTGTTTGTTATCCAAATCGAACGAGAACGACGCTATCTGCAAAATTGAAAAGTGAAACCTATGGATTCTTTTACTTCTTTCTTCGATCAGCAATCCGCCTCACGGAATCGATGGAGTTATGAATCGCTCAAGAATTTTCGACAGATTTCCCCTGTTGTTCAAACACATCTTAAACAGGTAGGTTTTTTGTGTTTTTATCGATTGTTTTCGTTTTTCTCGCAACTCTCTGTTGGAATTGGAAGAACTTATTGAAATTAATATGTTCATCGTCGTTTCAATTTTTGATTCTTGATTTGTAAGAGTATCTAGTATGAAGTCAAAATTCCGCTCTATTGTTTTGGTTATTGTATGATAGTTTGTTTGTTTGTTTGTTATGCTCGCTCCTGTTTGCTGGGCACAGAATATTGTAGAACGTTATTTATACATGTTGCATTTTCTGAGTTTTCCCCTTTTATCCATCTTTAATTTTTGTTGTTCTACCTGTTAACAGTATTGGGGATCTGATTTTCATTTTTAAAGTTCAACTTTTTTCCGTTCAATGTCTTGAAAAGTATGATTTGTTGTGGAATGGACATCTGTGGATGGATATTACCTTTTCTTGAGTTAGTTCGGGAGCCAAGATCTTGCCTGGAGGTGTCATATTAATCACTTTTTTGGCTAGTTTTGGTTCGGCATATGAAATGTGATAATCTGTCCCTTAAGTTAGCTATTGTGTTGATGTTTGAAGTTTTGGTTGATATGATTTCATTATTGTAAGTCCTTATTTCCTTATCTTTTGTAAGGGGTGGAGTATCCTTGTACTCCAATTTCTTTGTAAAAGGTTTTCGTTCTTGATAAAAAAGAAAAGAAAAGTATGTTAGTGTATATTGATACAAGCATGCAATGCGCTGCTTAATTGCAGGTTTATCTTGCTCTATGCTGTGCGCTGGTGGCATCAGCAGTTGGAGCCTATCTTCACATTCTTTTGAATATCGGTGGACTTCTCACTACTCTTGGATGCATGGGTTGCATGATTTGGCTACTCACTACCCCATCTTATCAAGAGGTCTTTTACAAAGTCTTTTGTGTATTCATCTATATTTGCATTTTCATTCTCTCTTATTCTTTTTCTAAAGAGTCGTAACTTTCCTTGATAATTAACAGCAAAAGAAGGTATCCCTTCTAATGGCAACAGCACTTTTTGAAGGAGCGTCTATTGGTCCTTTGATCGAAATGGCCATTGACTTTGACTCGAGGTATGTGTCTTCTTAAAATAAAGCAATTTTGAGATATAGACATAGTGAAGCATGTTGTCAGTTTGGAGCTTGAGGATTATTGAAATTAAGTCCATCGGGAATCGAATGTTGATTCCACATTCTCTTAGATATGTTTTACTGGTTTCAATTGATGATGCTGAGTATTGTCTTCGGCACCCAGTATATCTGCTCTGCCAGCGTGGGTTGCCAAAAAAATTAATAAGATCCTAATGCTTCACTGACTATATATTTTATTCACTTTGAACTATTCAAGAAATTGTCATTCCCAGTATTTGTTTTTCTCTACTTGAATATCTTCTCATGTGAATCTGAGTCCACAAGCGTCTGTATTTGTGAAATCTTTTTGGGATATTATTCACTATTGTATGCATCGCTTATTGTAGCCTACTTTCTTTGTATCAGGTTACTAATTTTTTACCATTAGCTTTACATAATTTGATTTTTGCCTTGCAGTATCTTGGTCAGCGCCTTTGTTGGTTGTGCTGTGGCCTTCGGTTGTTTCTCTGGGGCTGCCATGCTAGCCAGGCGTAGAGAGTACCTGTACCTGGGTGGTCTGCTTTCTTCTGGTCTCTCCATCCTGTTCTGGTTGCACTTTGCATCCATGATTTTTGGTGGTTCTGTAGCTCTATTCAAATTTGAGGTATGTTGTGGTTAGCAAATATCGAAGTGAAACCTGAAGAAATGCGAGACTTTTAGGTTACTTAACCATATTTTTTACTCCCGCAGTTGTATTTTGGACTCCTGGTGTTTGTGGGCTACATAGTAGTCGATACTCAGGATATCATCGAGAAAGCACATTTTGGAGATCTGGATTACGTGAATCACGCTCTTACCTTGTTTACTGATTTTGTTGCAGTGTTTGTCCGAATTCTTATCATCATGGTGAGGGAACTTTTCTTAATGAAAATAGCTACAATCTCTCTACATTTTACATATTTTTCGTAACTTTCTTTGTTTCATTTGCTTACTAATAAATTCTGTGATTGCAGTTGAAGAATGCGTCCGACAAGGAAGAGAAGAAGAAGAAGAGGAGGAACTGAGTTCGGTCTCTTCTTGACATTAGAGTTGGTTTGAAGGCTTAAAGCTAAAATGGAGTCTGGTGGAAAATAATTTGTATGTAGAGAACATAATTAGCTTTTTGCCTTGTGTTTTTACTTTTTAGTGTTTGTGGATGTTAGGGTTATCACTTGATGCAATGTTCCTCGAGAAATTGACTGCTAATAATCAACATGTTCGTCGTTTGTCACTCATAGATGCTATACTTTATGAAATATTCGTTGTGCAGTGTATGTATATATCTTTGTGTGCGTATAATTGAAGTGTTACTTTTCTTTATATCAAGATGTACTTCAATTTACTTCATTCCATCATTGTTTTAAATTAATGTTTGTATCTCCATTCACTATACGAATTCCTTTTCTTCCACGATTTCTTCACCAGCATAATGCTTTTAGACAACTACTTTATGTTGAAAACATTCATTTCTAACATCTAAAGGCCATAGAACCCATCAAAATTGTTCAAATTCTTCAACTCATAATGAACAGGAAGCTGCAAACAAAATTGTTGTGATCCCACTTGGACGAAGGTGACACAAAAGACAATTCTTGGAATGAACAGAAGAAATATGTTTATATAGAATAGAATACACTGCGATAATTATGCTGTCAAATTTTGGACAATCTGAGAGAGGGCTGAATAGCTGCCAAATGCCGATGACACCGTGCCTACTCCAATGACCAATACACACATCGAACCCTTTAAAAAATAAAAAAAAATTTGGTAACGGATAGCTAGTTTTAAGCGACATTGTGCTTAGAGGGAGTGATTTAAGTTACCTGAAATACACTAATTTTGCCCCTTAAGATGCTCAAGTAGCACGCGCATGGTAGAATCAATGTCTACATGAAGTAAATTCCGTTACAGTAATGATAAAACAGACGTAGTGAATGGTAACGAATGGTGAAAAGAATACTTACTACTAGCATGGTGAGTAAAGAGCCAATCAACGACATAACAAGACCTGCGTTGCGGAAAAGGGACATGTAAGTGAAAATATCGAAATAAGATAGCAGCATGGTGTAAGGTGTAAGAAGAAGTTACCGAAGAAGGGGATGCTAAGACCAACGAACAATGTGGATATGACTAATGCTGTTCGAATGAGGATGGAGTACATGTATGATTTCGAGTGGCTGGATGGTATCAGTTCTTCCAGACTCATTGCCACCGGAGACATGGTTAATGCATACGTGTTCATAGTTAAGGAACAAATGATCCATTTCTTACACTAAACAGAGTGATTCAGAATTCTTGAATTCCTTATCATATATCTGTACTTTTACTTGTAGTTTGGTGACTAATGACAGAGAGAAAAAGCAGAATTGCATGATAAACAGACTGAATTGGAGAAAGGATATTTTGTAAATGGATTGACAACCTGCAAAAGAACGATTAAAGCGCAAGTTATTTATGATATATCTATCAATGGACATAACTAACTTATTTCTTATGGTTTTCTTGACAATAAAATGCTACATACTGTAGTCCAGACAGCTACTTTAGATGCGATCAAGTCTTGGGGCAAGTTGAGCGTGAACTGCGATTGTGTCGTTTCTCCAAACAGCATGTACCCCATAACAGCAACGGCTGCATACAACACCGTGCAAATCCCAAAGCTGCATTCATTAAACCAGTTTAAAAGTAATGAAAGTGAGCAGATGTATGTAAGTATCAAACTCAATTTCTGGAAATTAAGAATTTAGCCTTGCCTCAGTAGGAGCACAGAAGGGTACTGATTAGGTTTCTCCATTGATGTATAAATATTCGGGAAAACAGCATGGCCTGAGTAGCAATACCCGTACAAACCAATAGCAACAGGCAAAGAAGAAAGGTTCAGAACTGTCCCTTTAGGCTGAAACCCAACATCATCAACTAATCCAACCCAGAACAACGAAGCTACCACTAAGATCGATGCAACAACTCCACCAGCTGATACATAATGTCAAAAGAATTTTAAAAGATGTGTTCAAATATATAAATCGTTAAAAGGAACTAACCGGAGATGTAGCTAAGAATACTCAGGTCCCGTAACCAGACTGTGGGAAGGACAGCTAGGGCGGTCATCACCGCGAAAAGATAGTGAGAGTTCAGATCAATCATTCCCAAGTTTAGATGTGCATTCGGAAATAAAGAGGACAAATTATCACTCTCTAAAATAATGTATTCGACGCAACAAGCCTGTGAATAACAAAAGATTAGTAAATGTGAAGTGGCGTAAATGGTCTAATGTAAATTGAGGAACTGGATGTACTTACATACAACTCGATGTACAATATTATCTGCGGACAAACATTAACATAAAAACAATCAATGTCTGCAATAAAGTTCACAACATTTTCTCTAACTTTTGAGCTAAAATGGAGTAAAGGGATTCAGAAATACCGATATGGCAACACGTCCAAAAGTACCAAATGCAGCCTGGCCGATGTCTGGGTACGTTTCGAGCCCCGGTTGACTGTCCAAACAGTACCTTAAAAGGATTCCAGTGTAATAAGATAGTACGGCAAATATCAACAATATAGAAAGCCCAAGCCATCCTCCTTGTTTGACAGCGTATGGAGTCGAAAGGATTCCAACTCCACATAGCACATTCATCCCTACATCAAAATGGCTTTACTTTTAAGCTTTTCTCTAAAAAAAATATATAAAATCTTCAACAAAACGATGTTTATCATTGGATAAAAATAACCTACCATTTATCACTGCTTGACCATAAGAACTACGACGAGAAACTGAATATTCATGTGAGACCGACGCTTTACCATCAGGGGATATTTTCTTCAAACTAGGCTTCCTAGGTGGAAGCAGAGAATGTGAGCTTCGTCTTTCTTTAGGTTTCTCGGTCTCTGGAGTTGGTATGAGAGGCTTACTCAGAGACGGTAATATTTCAGGAGTGTGTCTCCTTGTAAGAGATGAAGAAAGGAACGAGCTGCCCAAGCGTGTTAACGAAGGAGTCCCCAGAAAGTTAAGGCTTGGAGACGGGACACTGCTGTATAGATCGATGGATTGCCTGTTCCCAGTTTTTGCAATAGATTCAGTCTATTAGTGTATACTCTTGATAATATTCATAACATCTGTAATAGTCGATATGTTACTCACGCCAAGAACTATAGGGGGTGTTTGCAGAAATCAAGTGGAGGGGGGAGAATCACTTTTTTTTTCTTTCTAAAAAGCTGCCCCCACAGCTTTGAATTTTGAGAAATGCTTCTAATCTGTAAGTAAAGTTTGCAAACACCCCCATAGTCTGCATAAAATCACTTTTAGATCTCCATCACCGAACGTCATAATATATTAACAGTTGAATAACAAATGCTTTATTTTGATATTTGGTCAAATTTTCAAGCATAAGTTCAGTAACTTATTATAAGACTGAATCGAACTTCAGACACAAATTGCAAAAGAGCAAAAACAGCCGCCTCTCTTAAGGCCCGTGAAGACAACTTGCAGTCACTTGGAGCTAAATAATTCGAATGATCACAAGTTCTCACAACCAATGAATTGCAAACAACTTAAATATACATCAGAATTTCATATAAGCCAATTATCACAAGTTCTTCGCGACTTAGGCTCGATTACTTTAAAGATAACTTATACCAAAACAAAACATGTTAGAGAATCAAGAAATGCTCAAACTCAATAAACACGCAACGTTTTCTCACTCTCTCCCTCACAAAAACTTAATTTGAATGATCACAAGTTCCCACAACCAATGATTTGCAAACAACTTAAATCTACATCAGAATTTCATATAAGCCAATTATCAGGTCCACTCAAAATTTGAACAGATTCTTCACGACTTAGGCTAGACTACTTTAAAGATAACTTATACCAAAACAAAACATGTTAGAGAATCAAGAAATGGTCAAACTCAAACCCAATAAACACGCGGCGTTTTCTCACTCTCTCACTCACAAAAACACACATATGAAGAACATAAAGTAACCTGTAACTTTGAGGCCAAGAAGGATTGATAGAATTCGGCTTGCTTCGGTGATCGCTTTCATTTCCACTATCACTATCTTCTTCTCCATAGTTTGAATAATCAGATCCATTCCCAGCTTCAACAACTTTCTCATCATCCTCTTCCTCACTTTCTATGTAAAAACTCTGCTCAGAGACTGAATTATACATCGTACCGGCTCTCAATCTCCCACTTCAAACCTTAAAATTCAAACCAAGACAGGACCATGGTTATAGATTCTGACAATAGATCTATAAAATCAAGAATCTGGGACCACAGCAGAATATGAATATCCCACCACAAATATACACCAGATGATATCAGCATTTGAATAATGTATATACATGTGCAATTATACACAACATGACATTAAAATACTTTGCAGTTTGCAGAAACGATGCAAGATTAAATTTTTACAAGTAAAATCAAGACTGCCAACTCTGAATCAGAAAATAACCACAGTTAAATGCTCATTAAAACAAGAGATGATTGATTGATGATGGCTACAAAAGCAAATAGATTATAGAATCACTTATATAAAGCTTTTTCCTTGAATTCAAGATTCACATGACTTTAAGACATTCACTTCACATGAGTGTTTGTGTGAGAGAGAAAAGTACATACCTTTTCAAAGATTTGCAAGACCTGGAACTACGAAAGGCCCTTTTATGGGAATCTGCACAAAAAGGCTTCGGATCTGTTCTTTGATAAATGTGTGACACAAACACAAATTTATTTAAACATCTTCAAAAACCCATTTACCCAAAAAAATAGTATATATATATAACTCGACCAATTAGAAAACATGCAGAGCTAATTTAACAAAACGTTGCCACTGTTTAAAAAGACAGCAACTTTTTGATTTTTAAAGACGATTTTATTGCAGAGAATGTCGAACACAAGTGTGTAAAAACGACAATTATTCGACCAATGATGCGATCATGCGGGGTCTTTTCAAGTTTGTAAATAATTAGATTTAATTTTAGAAAAATGCAACTATTCATAAATCTTGAATGAATCTCGCAGGAATTACGAGCAAAATGCAACAAAAATTTCGTATTTTATTTGACAATGTGTAATATATAGAATTAAAAAAATATAAATAGAATTCAAATTGAATATGAGTAGACTCCTAGTCTGTCTTTGTAGCAATCAACATTCAGCAATCGGACCTTTCCTTATCCGTCTCCATATAATTTTCACCAGGTCCCTTAACTTGTTAAAATTTTCATCTAATACCCCTATTTTAGAAAAATAGTTTTCCCGATACATATATGTATTTATAAGTGATTTTGGTCGAATATTTGTGGTCTTGCAGTTTAAAATAAGTGTAAATGTCAATCGAATTAAGATTTTTTTTTTTAGGCAATTTTTAAAAAAAATTTACGATAACTCTGCTGTTGATATTAGCTAAGGACCGAGTTGATCGACCATGTAATTACAAAGGGCCTTCTCGGCAATTCGACGAAATTTTGGGCTGTCGGAGTAATATTGCAAAAAATAAAAATAAAATGTTAAAGTAGGATGTCACTTTAGTCAATATTTGATAATTAACAAAAAAACAATTGTTGGTACGTTTGTGGATTATAATAATTGGAGGCGTTGTTATCACCCAACATGATAAACATTTGATTAATTGACTGATTCACTGTTATCAATTTGCCATTATGCTAGTATATCCTAGATAATAAGATGAAAAATGAAAAATAAAATAATATTAAAAATAGTGAGCCTAAATCCTGAAGATAATTGATCTGTATTGTTATTATTCATAACAATTATTTAAAAGTTTATGTATAAGTATAACAGAATAACCCATTACCCAATGCTAAAAAAAAAGAGTTTCTAATCGATTTATCACATGTCCAATTAAGTGTTTTGGTAAATGAGAAGTTAAAGTTCAAAATTTATTGTGACAAAGTAAATAATAATGAGCTTTATCCTACATCAGATAAATTATAGTATTAAAGATATCGAGATATAAATAAGAACTTATATTTAACAATTTATGAAAGAAGACTTCCCACCATCCATGCTATTATACCATATTTATTTCTTATTTTATTTACTAATGTAACTCTACTTATTAATTATATTAGAAAGTTTAGCATTCACTAAATAAGGTTATATTATAAATTTTACTTCTATATAAAATGTGATGGATGTAGTAGTAAATCCAATTATACCATCCCCATATTTATTTCTTATTTTATTTACCATCCATAAATTAATTTCTTGTATTTTAATTATTCTTGTATTTTATTCTGTATTTGATGGGCTATCGCTGTCGCACATAAACTTGAGAATATTCTAATGGGCCGCTACATGGGTCCATTTTACACATCACTAAAAATTATTAGAATAATTTATTAAAAAATAAATCTGAGATCTAGCTATAATTGTGACATTACTTTATGGAAAGTCATTGTTGGTATAAGTATAAAATTATAATCTTAAATAACATGCACTATAAGTTTTTTTTTTTTTTTGAGTGCAACATGCACTATAAGTTAGATTACGTATATTCAAGATTAGTAATTTTAAATCTATTATTTCCTTTTTGTACTTTTATATACTGATCTACGTGATTTTATTCTACTTCAATTTTATAATCTAATTATTTGTTAAAAGGTTAAGCAGCTTTTTTTTTTAATATGCACATATTATGGACAAAATACACATGTGTAGGGGCTATAAGCCTATAATAGCGCTACCAATAATAATTAATAAATGGCGACATTTTTTTTTTCAGATAAATGAGGGAACTCTAAGCGTCATAGTAACTTTATTTTGATTTTAAGGTACAAAAATATAGTTAAAAATTTAAGATTGTCCTTCTGTCCGTTTTTTGCACTTCTGACACGTTTTCAGCACTTCTGACGCATTTTGGAGTACAGTTTTTTTAATTTTCTGCACTTTCGTCTTTTTTATTCCACTTTTTATTAGTTATAATTTTTTATATAATTTAATTTAAATTTCAGATTTTATAAATTTTTTATTTCGAATCTGCACTTTCCCAAAATAATATGTATTTTCCCAAAATGTGTACTTGGTCAAAACAAAAAATAAAACTATGAATACATACAAAAATGAGATAAGGGCTATTTTTTTGTAAAATTGTATCTTAGAGTTATTAATTCTAAATGGCCTTAGAGTCTTTTTGTACCTTAGAGTCTTTTTTTAAAAAAACTTTATAGTAGAGAGTCATTAATTCTAAATGGCGCATGATTAATTTGGCATTTATGGATGAAAGTTATCAGAGCTACAATAGTGAAATTTTAATTAATTATGCTTTGTCAATTCTCCACGTCCCAAAGTGTGTCCATAAATAGTACATTTGGATTAGAATAAATAATATTCTTATTCCCATACAACATAACATGTGGAAATTTATAAACATGCATCGTACTTATGTCCACGTGGAAAATAATCTGGCATGGACTATGGACCAAATTAATAATGTAGTCGGAAGCACATTATGTCTATTATTTAACATGCAAATTCGACGGTTTTAAGTAGAAGTATTAATTTCATTGTACGTAATACACATCCATCAATTATCATTAAATAAAACATGATGTCCCACTAAAAATAATAAAATAGATAAAATAAAATACTAAATTAATATATAGGATTCTACTGCGTCACTAGGCATTTATTTACATTCGTGAACTTAATTTAGTTATTTAATTATAATTAAGAATGATCTAGATGACCAATAAAGTAAAGACAACTAACATTATCACACTTATAATAGTTTAAATTAGTCACGAACTTATCCACATGAATTGTTGGGTTAGAAAATGTAACATTTGGGACAAATTTGGGACTATATAAGTCTTTTAATATCAAAAGAGACTAGCCCTTTTCATCTAGACTAGAGAAAGTTGATTCATATCAATGTTTCATGAAATTTATTTTTTACTAGAAACATGCAACACGAAAAAAAAAATGAGATGGGTCCCCATCTCACCTTATCCCATTTCCAATCATTCAATGTTAAGACAAATTTTTCTAACATATTAGTATTTTCTTGCAAATGAGATGTACCTTCATTTGTAAATACCAAGACTACAATATACTAATGACAATTGGACTTGGAAGCTTTTAAAAGAACAAATGACAATTCAGAGGAGGTTTGTCCTGTAATTTTTCTAACCATTCTTGAAATTTACCTTCATTTGTAAAAAAGACTACAATATACTAATGACCTTTTAAAAGAACAAATGACAATTCATTCAAAATTTCTCAAGGATAAAATGAAGGATTTTATTCGGCCAATTCGTACAAACATGTTTGTATAACCTATGACTCAATCTACAATGGATCTAAAATCATAGGATACACAAGTGCAACATCATCATTGGAAAAGATCAGTTGCATTTAGGGTTCTAGAAGGTGCCCAAACAGAGGCTAAAGGATCACATATCGGATCAAACGATCCAAAGGTATCAATCAAAGATTTATTGTCAGTAGTACAATGAATTAATCAAGAACAACAGATACTATGTACAAGAAGAGCACGAAGAATGTCCACCTACGCTCTTTACATTTTGGACTTTAGTGATACATCAAAATTTTCAACTGAATAAACAAGGAGAGATTACAGAGAATCGTAAGAGCCAGAAAAATGATTTCAAAGTAATACTAACCAGTTTCGAAGCAAACATCATATCCAGCCATTTCAGGGGCCAGAATGTGTTCCCAGCCACCATAGGCACATTTTTCATCCAATTTATGCCATTGGTACTCAAGTAACTGTTTTCAGGAGTTGTGGACTGAAGTATGTTAAGAGTTATCACGTATGGTCGGGAAGCTAAGTCCGTCTTTGATATGACTGATTGCCGTGGGCCAAAGCCATTTTAGCATATTTGGACCTAAGACCTGATCAAATTACAACTAATACTTATATTTGAGTTCATACTCATGGATATAGCATAATAAACACAATCATGATAATAATACAGAGAGGGATAAGCACAGAAAAAAAAATTCAAACCAAGCTCCGATATGGAAATCCTTAAACTGTAAGGGCCGATAATAGGAAGACCACAAAAACAAAACTACTTAAAAGGACCAAGGAGAAAAGTAGCTAAGGAAACGGGAGGCTTGCTCATGAGGAGGTGTGGACGATCATGATCCTATAGCAGTAAGAAAACTCTTCTCAACAGTGTAGAATCACTTTCTTTTTTAAGTTGGTAAGACCCAGCTTTAAAAAAAAAATGTGATTTTAGTGTTGAATTTGTGTTTAAACACCACAGTATGGGGAAAAAAAAGTGAACTAGAAGTTTATAGAGTTTGCAAACACACCCATCCTATAGTATAACTATAAAAGAAAGGTAACTATATCAACAATCAAAAGGAAGTTTGTAAATTGAAGACTGTGAGCAATATCAGCATCAAACAAGATAATATGCTTTTGCTTGAAAACCTTCTTAAACCGAAAATTATGAGAGACACAGAACAAGAAATATTTGCTTTATCTTTAGAACAATCAAACTCAATTTTGAACGTTATTTGAGCTGGCTCAATGTATTTGCCCTGCCACAACACAACCCAAACTGAATAACACAGAAACATACACACACTGAGAGGAGGGGAGAGAGAGACCAGAGTAATATTTCTGTAAAAACCAACGTCATAAGGATGGTGGTAGCTCAGGCCAGATTTCCTTGCCAGCCAAGCAGCTCGTTTTGTCTCATGGTACTGATCAACAGCAGATCATTAATTACCACTAAAAAGATATTAACGAAGTAAAACTCAAGACATGCTCATTACCTCTATGGTTGTCATATTGTGAGAAGTGAGATATACATGCCAGATAAAGAGAGATCCAAGTGTCAAACTAAAACCCAAACTCCACAACCCACAACCGACCTAAAAGGAACAACTTGATCAGATACTTGCTAGAAGCGTTTGCAATTGCAAAAGGACACAATTGATGTTTAGTAAGGAGCTAAAACAGAGTCAGTCATATACTTTTAGTTACAGCTAAAAAGGGAATAAGAAGGAGAAAATGTAGATTCTTCAATATGACAGGTAATTCATGGGATTCTCAATCTACAGTCCATGTTTACCAGGAACACTCGCCCAGAAATTTCAACAGACATCTATTCATAGCCACAAAGAAAATTTCATCAACTTACATGAAAGATTTTGAAACGCTGGCTGGCAATGGAATCCCAGCGCCCAATTGTGCAGCATATTATAAGAACCTGGGATGGACAAAATTAAAATATAAGCTGATAAAATCTAAGCGAAATAATAGAAATTCACAGCTTACCGAAGAATATGAGCTTGAAATAGTTGCATAGAAGACTAAAAGAAGAAATGATTTGTAGTTTCTGTGGCCCACACAGTTATTAACCCAGGCACAGTGGTGATCCTGATTCAGTTTATTGCATTGAGAGAAATGTTAAGAGAACTAATGAAAAGTGAAATTCTGAGGAGACTTTGAAATATGTATGTAATTGATCTTCACACATCCAAAGAGCACCCACCATCCTCAGAACACACCTTCTGCAGACACGGCAATGATGAGCCCTAGGAGGTTTGGGTACCGAACACTTGTCACATTTCCTCAGATGCTCACCCTATAAGCATGAATCGAAAAATTAAATTTTTAGTATTCATCCATTCAAGAAATGAACTCATACTTTGCAAGTTTAAGGTGGCGCCGCCTGGTTCAAGTTCTTCAATGGGAATGGGAATGGGAATGAAAATCTCTTTTCCTTCTGTGCCCCCAGATATGTTGGAGGAAGGATTGTGTCCATGGTGGGTACACCAGTGTTGTGCTCTAATTTTGGAAAAAATGGAACAAAATATGTGGTTGGTTGAGGCATAGGGAATGATTGAAGAGAAACGATTATTGAAAAAGAGATAGTTGATCAAAATGGGTAATGATTACCTTATTTACAAAGGGAGGTGTCATTGGTCATCTTTTGATCTCATTAACCACCATAATTACCCTATAGTCTATACTCATTCTCATTCCCATAACCATTGAAGAATTTCCAACCAAGAGCCCCCTAAATGATTTCCTACACATGTAAACTGAAAAACTACACACGACCGAGAATATATACAAGTTTTACCATTGAAGGCTAACACTCAAGTTGGGAAATCAAATATCAGAGGCTAAGGGAAGTAAACACAGAGACAGGAGCTTGGAATTCTACAAGATAAAGCCACCTGAACAAATTACACAGCCTAATGCAATTAACTGATGCATATTTTAGCTAATTTTTACATTCTCCAAGAATGATAGAGTACAGAATATATATGCCATTTTACCAGTGCAACTGTTAAATCAAATCTGGGAATTCATGCAATACACTAATACTCCACCCAATATCACATAAATAATGCGGAAAAGGCATTCCCATTACTATCCATCTCAAATTCGCAAACAAATTCATCAAGTAAAGAGCACTCAATCACCAAGACCTGAGAAACAAAATTCTTGATATAAAGACAAATTGTTCAATCCCAACATGTAACAATTAATAAATCAAATCGAGCTCAGTTATATTCAATCTTTCCGGCAGACAAAATTCTTCCCAACTGATGCAAAATGCCATATAAAAAAAAACACTCACACTTCTCTTGATTTCTTGATCTGTGCCATTATTCTCAACATCGGGAAAATAACCAGATGGGACGCTGCCGGGATCCGCAAGTACACACACAAAAAACGAAAAAGCACACAGAGAAGCAAAAAAACTGAAGATCAAGGAGTTTAGCAACCCAGCTGAACTCTGTAATCCAATCCAATCTTCGATGAATACAAACACCGTCACAGAATAAATGAATCCCAGTACAAGAAGAACTGATAAAACAGGGAGTGATAGAAATCTTTCGAGCTTCATTTTAGGATTCAATTTCCAGCTGAAGTAGTTAGAAATTCCTCTCCTGTGATCGTTAGTTTGATGAAATTTTCCCCTTCGTCTTCCTTTTTTTTCTTTTTCTTGGTTGATTTAATTTTTCAACTTTATTATTGGGCCGTAAAATTCATTAACAAGGCCCATCTGAGTAAATCTATTGTAAAGCCCAAGTGAAGTTTGTTGGGCTTAATATGGGGAATTGACACAATTTTTTTTTTTTTGAAACAATTCTTTGACACATTTTAAGCAATTTAGGGATGACCATAAAATATTTTTATATGTCAAATCAGATGTGTATGATGAATTTTGATGTAGTATTATTAATTTTTTTTTTTTTGGAAAACATTTTTAAAAAATATGTCAAATAAACTGTGTGAGAATGCTAAATGGGCCTATTATAAGGTGAATGAAGTCGGATTTTAAAATGGTCCAAAATATACTTCTCACTAAAAGGCTAAAAGGCTAAAAAATCTTTAAGGTTTTTTTTCAAAATGGAAAATTTTATCACTTTATCACATCATTAAACAACTTTTTTTACCCCCAACTATCTCTTTATTAATAAACAACTCTTTTCTTCTTAATCATAAATTCCCATGAATAAATATATTTATTTAATCATTATAAATATATTTATCTATAGATTTCACTTTCTCTCTCTCCCTCGTTCTGTTCGCCTTTTCTCTCTCTCACACACGCATTCCACATTTTGATCTCGTAGCATTGATTACTTCTCCAAAACCCTAGGAGTGATCTGTAATTGAGACGATATATCGCAATAGATATAGATCATAGGTGCTTTGAATACGCACATATATAGATACGATCACATACCCTTTGATTCGCTGCTCCATGGGTTGCTCTTCGTCAGTTCCAGGTGAATTTCAATATTTAGGGTTTATAATCATTCTTTTTTTAGCTATTGATCCCAAAACCTCAAGTATTATGTCCCCGTTTCTCTTTCTGAATTTGTGCGATTTAATCGTAATTTTACTTTATTATAAACGAACTAAAATGCTTGATCTACCTGGATTCTCCCATGTTATTGGTCCGTCAAATCGACAATTTTAGCTGATTTTTTGGTGCTCCTATGAGCTCGGGAGTTGGATATTTTCATGGCTCTTTACTTGATTTTGGCGGTTTACTGTTTGCATATCTTAGGTTTAATTGTTGGTTTTTGTATTGTACAGATAGAAATGCTGGGCGGGTAGGGGGTATTAATCCGGACAACGGTAGCGTGAATGACCCGAAGAATCTTCGTGTTAAGGTACATATTATGCTTTCTTTACTTTAAGGAAATTATATACAATGTAGATTCTTGGCATCACATGTTTTATTGCTAATGATAAGGAAATATTAGAATTGGTTTAGTTACCATTCTTAATGCCGTGATATTAATTGGAGATTGAAAATAGTGTCTTGAGGGTACGTTTTATATCAATAGGAAGCATCATAGAAATTGGTTTTTGAAACTCTAGGAGTTGAGGATTTAGGTAGAGAGAGATGTTGGGCTGATGCGGTGAATTGGTTCTAGTAAATGAAGGTATTTCCGAGTTGATTTCTCGTAGATTATACTCGTGAATGGCGTTCTAATGCATGGACTTAAACTAATCTATTTAGTTTATGAGAATATAAACTTGGTAGGTTTGTTGATTCATCTAATGTGTTTGTCCTGATGTTGGAATTTAAAAGTTTATTGGGTTTTGAACTTTAAACTCAAAATAATAGGAGTAATTTGTTTAATAGAAAACGTAGAGCCATAGATCCTCTTGGACTATTTTCTTTCTGACATGGCTTGGCTTTAATTATGGTTGAATTCTGTGGGTGGGCAGACAATTAATCAAGTAATGTGTAGATTTTCATTCTTACATTTTGCTTCTACTTGAGTGACGATCCTGGCTACAAATCAGTCTTTTTTTAGTATAATTGTCTCTTTCAGGTGACATCATGTTGAGACTTGAGGGCAATGTCACTATATATATAACCCTAGCAATGGTTTTTGTAAAAATGTATTGTAGACCAAAATTTAAATCTATTCAAGCTGTGGCACTCATTTCTTCTAATGATCGTTGCAGTTAGTGTTATTAGGTGATTCTGGTGTTGGGAAAAAGTTGCATTGTTCTTCGTTTTGTTCGTGGTCAGTTTGATCCAACATCCAAGGTAAACAAAAAGTAACATTGTTGAAGTTGGATGATATAAACTCTTGAGTTTATGATAGATTCATTCAAACTCGTACTGTTCCATGATATAGGTCACTGTTGGAGCATCTTTCTTGTCTCAGACTATAGCGTTGCAAGATTCTACTACGGTGAAATTTGAAATATGGGACACTGCAGGACAAGAAAGGTATTTTAGCTAAATATCACTGCCAAAACATATCTCTCGAATCACCTTCTCCCATGTCTGGGTTTAAATAAGATTACATTTATTAATTAGCATCATGTTGCCTAAATTTAGGTATGCAGCTCTGGCACCACTGTATTATCGAGGGGCTGCAGTTGCAGTAATTGTCTATGACATAACTAGTCCTGAAACGTTTAATAAGGCACAGTATTGGGTCAAGGTATGTCTCATTAACATACTATGTTTTATGCAATGAATAATGTTTTATGCATGAGAGGAACAATATTTCATACTTATGAAATATGAAGCTAGCACATGTGCATAATCTTGTTGTATTTTTCAATATTCTTGCTAGTGAGGACTGATGTTCTGAGATTTTTGCTTTTTTCTTTCTGAATCCATTAAAAATTGGTTTATATGGAAAACCATTTTATATTGATTAGCTTGTTTACTTTGACATTTCCAGGAATTACAGAAGCATGGGAGTCCTGATATAGTCCTGGCTTTGGTTGGTAATAAAGCTGATCTCAATGGAAAACGAGAAGTACCAGTTCAGGTGGGCAGATATATTCTGGATTACTTTCCATTGCAATTACATGTTTTGTTTATGCGACTGTATCACACTTCTTTTATCATTTCTGAAGGACGGAATTGACTACGCCGAAAAGAATGGAATGTTCTTTATTGAGACTTCTGCAAAGACTGCAGACAACATAAATCAGCTCTTTGAGGTGCATTTAACAATTGCCTATTAACTTTACTGTTTTATATTTCTGAACACTCTTTAATAACATCCATTGTGCTGTTTTTAGCTTGCTGATGCTTGTAACTATTGCAGTTTGCAGATTTGTTTTGTTTCTCATTCAGAAATTGCTACTACATTTTATTGATCATTATAAATCTATGCCCATAATGCTCTTTATATTCCTTGTATGACACAATTATTGGCTGTTTGCTTGAAATCTTACCAGTTTGCACTTATTACAAGCGAATGTTTCATTTTTGTGAATTTCTGGTGTCAGGAAATTGCCAAGAGACTACCACGCCCGCCACCATCGTGATTGTTCAAACATCAAGATCAATTGTGTGTACTACAGTACAGGTAGAGGTAGCTCCATCTGCACGTATTTCAAATGTGTATATTCTACTCGTGTTTTTTATTTAGTTGTATACATTTTTCGTCAAGAAAGCTACCGAAGAGGCTGTAACTCCATCTCGTGTCACAGCAATAATTTGTATTTTAAGCAGGCATTTTACAGTGGAACGTCTAAATCCGTTTGTAAACTTTCTGAGTTATGCATTCTTACTTTGGACATTAAACTGATTGGCCTTTTAGGTTGATCAAATTATCCATAACTATATTACAAATCCTCTAACGTTTTAACTACCAGCTTGTTTGGATGTAAATAATGTCGTGTTTTAGTGACTTCTATTTTCTAAATTTAAGTTGCAATTTAGGATGAAGTCAAGAGGTGTAATTATTGCTCGGTTAAATATGTTGCTGGTTTCATGATTCATTATTAAATGAAAACCTTTTCTTTAGCTGTAGGAAAGGAGGCCATGATATTACACTCTAGACTTTATTATTTGATATTACTAATACTTTTTATACTATCCTCAAAAGTATTATTTTTAATCTTTGAAATATTATTTCTCCTTGCATGAAAAATATATTTATTGAGAGTTTGTGAGATGGTCTCACACAATATTTGCTCATTTAAAAGTTTATCAAATGAATGATATGTATACAATTTGTATTTGTTAAATTTACCCATTTAAAAGTTTAATAAATGAATGATGATTGTACAATTTGTATTTGTTAAATTTACTCATTTAAAAGTGGGCAAGTTCTAGGGTGAACAAGTTTTATGTTATAAAATTGGTTTTTTTATTTTAATTAATGAACATGTGAATCTATTCAGGGTATGATACGGGTCAAGTGGATTATAAAAGCGTGTTGAAATTGGTCAAATAATTCAATTTCATACTATGAAACTTGTTCATAGGGGACCAACCCTTAAAAGTTTATCGAATGTGTACAATTTGTATTTGTTTGTAAGTGTGTCTCTTCATGAAAAAAAATTTTACCATCTATATTAAATCATTTAAATTAGATGTTCAATTTTTTAAATTAAGATTGAGTGTATCTTGTTTTTCACTCTATGTGTGGCCTTATGAAATAAATTTAATAACAGTATATGTGTTTGTTTGAAGTGCATATTTTCTAGTTATGTAAGACCAAAAATTGTGTAAACCAGAGTTCATAGTGAACTACTACTACTTCCGGCCCCACATTTTTATAATTGACTTTTTACACGTTTTTTTTGAAATGAGTTTTGTATTAGTAATTAAAATGATAAAGTGATTTTTAAGTAGTAGTATGATTTAATGTCACTATAACATATAAATCGTTGCTTAATTGCTACTTACTTACAAAGGCAATTTCATTTTGTTTTATTAATTTCTTATATATATATATATAACCATTTTATTGTGCACACTATTTTTTTGATGTGGCAATGCCATGGTGGACATAAAATACACGTATTGATTGATGGACTCTCACTCACATGATATGATAAAATATTAAAAATAACTTAATGACAAGTATTGAATAAATAAAAGTTAAATGTACATGACAAGATAAAAATATTAAAAGTAATTTTGTTCTTTGATCTTTAAACTACAAAGGATAATAAAGCAGGGACCAAATTATTTAAAATGAGAATTTAGGGGGGGGAAATTAAGATAGAAAAAATATGCGGTTAGCCATCATGTCTTCACCCCTGCCTATCTCCCTTTCTTCATCCACAATCGCACAAACCAACCACCACAGATTCTCCGCCTCGCCGCCGCAGCTCAGCCAACAACCACCGTGCACCACCTCAAAAGATTCCAACGACGTCGACCAAAAATCACCTCCCAAAACTATCCGTTTCCGTTTGAGTCAGCTCTGCAGACAGGGCCAAATCAAGCTTGCACGCCAACTGTTCGACGCAATTCCCAAACCAACTACTGTTCTATGGAACACTCTAATCATTGGGTATGTATGCAACAACATGCCCCAAGAAGCTATATCGTTATATTCACGCTTGTTTTACACCATTAATTCTTTAGAGGATGGAAAATGTGATGATTATACGTATTCCTCTGTTCTGAAAGCTTGTGCAGATACGAAGCAGCTTTTAGTGGGTAAAGCTGTGCACTCACATGTTTTAAGGTCTGATGTGTATCCCAGTAGGATTGTTTATAATTCTTTGTTTAATATGTATACTAGTTGTGTTTTGAGCTCGGATTGTGATTTGGTGAAGAGGGTGTTTGGGAATATGCGTAAACGAAATGTGGTTTCTTGGAACACTATGATTGGTTGGTATGCGAAGACGGGTGGGTATATTGAGGCGGTTAGGCATTTGGCTATGATGATGAGAGCTGGTTTAACGCCTAGTGTTGTTAGTTTTGTAAATGTTTTTCCGGCCGTTTCTGGGTTGGGGGATATTGGTGTTGCTAACCTAGTTTATGGGATGGTGACCAAATTGGGTGATGAATATGTTAATGATTTGTTTGCTGTGAGTTCTGCCATTACCATGTATGCAGAACTCGGGTGCCTCGATTTTGCTAGGAAGATTTTCGATAATTGCTTGAAGAAGAATGCACATGTTTGGAACACTATGTTTGGCGGTTATATTCAGAATAATTGCCCTATTGCTGCACTAGAACTATTCAATTTGGCATTGGAAGTAGAAGATAGGGGTAATTTAGACGATGTGACTTTTCTTTCAGCACTAACTGCAGCTTCGGAGTTACAGCAGTTGGATGTTGCCCGCCAACTACATTCATATTTGATAAAGAATTCCTTGCTGTCTTCGGTTATTCTGCTCAATTCAGTAATAGCTTTGTATTCGAGATGCAACTCCATTCCCGATTCGTTCAAAGTCTTTAGCGAAATGCAGGAAAGAGACGTTGTGTCTTGGAATTCCATGATTTGTGCTCTCGTACAGAATGGCTTGGATGATGAAGGGCTGATGCTCGTTTACGAGATGCAAAAGCTGGGTTTTTCAATTGACGATGTGACGGTTACTGCTATACTTTCTGCAGCATCAAATCTTAGAAATCAGGAAATTGGTAAACAGACACATGGTTACCTAATCAGGCATGGTATTCAATTCACTGGGATGGAGAGTTATCTCATAGATATGTATGCAAAATCAGGTTTGATAGAATATGCAGAAACTATCTTCAACAGGAATTGCAAAGGCAGCAAAGATCTGGCTTTATGGAACGCGATGATTTCTGGGAACACTCAGACTGGATTGATCGAAAAATCGGTGCTTATCTTTCAGCAGATGCTGGAGGAAAACGTCGTCCCCAATGCTGTGACGTTAGCTTCAGTTCTTCCAGCTTGTAGTCAGTTGGGAAGTATGGCTCTTGGAAAACAACTCCATGCTATTGCCATTCGTAACTTTTTGTACGAAAATATCTTTGTGATCTCAGCTTTGGTGGACATGTACTCAAAATCAGGTTCACTTGTTTACGCTGAGGGAGTTTTTGGGAAATCAGCTGTTAAAAATTCGGTGACTTACACGAATATGATACTGGGATATGGTCAACACGGAATGGGTGAGAAAGCAGTTGCTTTATTCCACTCTATGAAGGAATATGACATCACCCCTGATGCAACCACCATTGTTGCAGTATTATCTGCTTGCAGTTACTCCGGTTTGATCAATGAAGGTCTTGAAATATACGAGTCCATGGAAAGTGAGTATGGCATAAAGCCCTCAATGGAACACCACGCTTGTGTTGTGGACATGTTGGGAAGAGTTGCGAGGGTGGTTGAAGCATACGAGTTTGCTCGAAAATTGGGCAAAGAAGGGAATGCATTGGGAATATGGGGAGCACTATTATCTGCATGCAGGATTCATCAAGAATTTGAGTTGGGAAAAGTTGTCGCGGATAAGTTGCTGGAAATGGAAGGGGGTGGTAGGGTTACGGGGTACCATGTTCTGCTTTCGAATATACACGCAGAAGAGGGGAACTGGGAGGATGTGAAGACGGTGAGAAAAGAAATGGCGCGGAGAGGTCTGATGAAGGAGGTTGGTTGCAGTTGGATTGATGTTTCTGGGAATGTTAATTGTTTTGTATCTAAAGAGAGAAAACATCCAAAGTGTAGTGAGATATATCAAGTGTTGAAGCATTTGTCTGGTAACTTGAAAGATGCTGGTTATTCGCCGCCTTTTCTGTGTAGTGAAAGCTAGGCTGGAAATGGAATGAAAGAAAGAAAAGTTCCACCATGGATTTTTGTGTTGTAACAAAGATGGAATCAGCTTTCACACTCGTTTCACATGTAGTTTGATCCTTCACCACATGTGACATGTATGTGCATGGATCTCTCTGATCAAATCCATAACCAAACAGGATCAGACGTCTCTAAGAAGAAGCTCGACAAGGAATCCGTCAGAGCGGCGGAGACGAGCGCGGTTGCGGTTTTTCCTCCGCCGCATTTCCGTCGGCAACGGCATCAACATCAACATTCAAGAGCCCCTTCAAAAAAGATTCAAGAGCTGCTGCATCTAGTATTAAATGGGCCTTTTTAGCATTAAGTAGGTCTGTTTATTTGGGCCCTTTTAGTATCCGAAGCCCAGAGAATTGTTGGGCTTATGGGATAGGCGCAGGTTATTAACACTCCCCTTTTTAGGAAATGCACCACCCAGATTAATGCACCACTTTTAAGATTAATACACTATTAGTGAACACCCAAAATTACCCTTCTCCATCATTACTCATTCTAATCTTTCGTAAATAAGTTCCGAAATTATGTATAATTTTCGAAACTTTCAGCCGAAAGTTTATTACAGTAGGTTAACTTGAACATTTCGGTAAAACTTTTTGAAAATATACATAAATTTTGCAATTTTTTTGTGAAATTGTGTAATATTTTAGAGAAATTATGCCGATATTTTCTTTACATTAGGTTTCTTGAAATTTTTGAAAAATAATTTTCGGAAATACATATATATTTCGTAAATTTGTTTTGAACTTGTGTAAAATATTCGAAACTTTCAGTAGATTGATTTTTATTTACAAATTTTGAAAATTAAATTTGAAAATTATTTAAAATTTTGAAATTAATTACCGGAATATTTCTCCATTTTCGAATATTATTGTTGAAAAAATCTCAAAGTTTCGAAAATCAATTCCGAAATTACTTATAAATTTCGGTGAACCAGGTCCGAAAATTTTGAATGTGCGACAAGAAAAATAAACGCACGAAATCATAAAAGTGATCCTATTGTACTACCTAGACGATATATTGGTCCAAAATACAATCACATTCATAAAAAAATCACATATAAACAACAAAAATTACAACAAATGAGGAGGGACTACCATTCTTACAATTTAACCTAGTTTTAAACTTGAAAAAGATAAACTCATATATGTATATATTGGGCATGAGGATAGACTATCATTCTTACAATGCCGATCACAAATGAACATATTTCACTAGAACAATCTAACGTGTTCTTGAACAATTTTTTTTTTACAAGATATGAATGTGAATGTTGTTCATTTTTTAGGGATGTAGAAGACTGTTCAATTCTTAGGAGTGTATATGATTATGTGGCACAAGAAAAAAGTAAATTATGTCATTTTATATATACATTAAAATAATAAAATTGAAAGGGTGGTGCATTTCCTTTGGGTGCTAATAACCGGCGCCTATGGGATATATGATTGCATTAATTGGGCTTTTTAGTATCTAAAGCCCAATGTTCCTGATTTGTGGGGCTTCCACAACTTAATTAAAAAAAATCACAAAATAGTTGAATACTTAAATAGGGAAACCTTTGCCCAAGAAACTAAAATTCCTAAATTCAATAGTTAAAAAAAAAAGGAGAGAAAATTCCTTGGATCATTTTCCAAAAGTTCAACAAATTAATGAAGGTGAAGTCTACATTTGAAAATCTATTTTGTTTGATTGCGACATGCTAATAAACTGAAATTGAATTATAAAGTATCAATCTTAATATTTATACCAACCAAAAAGAGCCATCTTCCCAAATTCTAATTTCAATTGTTACCTTACCTACCATATTTTGACTATGTTGTAATCATATACTATTGTCACCATATTTTGACTACCTTATACTATTTATACCAACCAAAAAGAGCCATCTTACCTACCATAACGATATAGCAATATTCTAGAACTTCATATCACATAAAAAAAGGCTTCGAATTTGTCACCATATACATGCATGTGTATACACACGACTTTACATCTCAATGAGGTTCGAATCATGCAACTAAATACGTCAAATTTCACACTTATCCTCTAAACTTTTAGGCCACGTTTCACAGGAATAAATTGAATAATTATGATAGGATTGAATAGAATTTAGTAAAAATAGGTTGATTGGGTTGAATTGTTTGAATCAAAATATATGCTTGGATTGTAGAATTGCAAATCTTAATCATGTATTGAAAAATCAATATAATGATTAAAAAGTTAATCTAGGTTAATTCCACCTTCCAAATGGGATAAACATATCTCTCCATATAGGAATTAAAATATTTTTGTACCCGGATTGAAAAAATATTCTGGGTCATCATCCTACAAACCAAACAATCGATTACGTGAAGTTAAAATGATAATTTTGACTTATCCTAATCAATCCCGCAAATCAAACGGGACCTTAATATTTATAGTCTTTTTATCTACATTTTCTAACTATTAGCCGATCTGTTTCAAATATTGTTACCAAAGCTTTTTAGTTGGATCCGCTTTGCCCATATAGTTACTATTTTTATTTTATGCTTGAGGAGAACACGACAAAATTGATCCGAGTTTTCAATATTTGACTAAATAAATATATATAATACGAATTTAATAATAAATCTGAAAATAATGGAGTAGGCCCAGAAAAGTTTTCCACAATGCTACGGCATTGCATTCGTCAATTTGGGCTTCACCGTTTACTCTACATTCCAAGTTTCCAGAGAGAGACTAATTAATTAATTTATTAACTACGTATCATTCTGATTAGCACAATAATATCATAATTTATTGATTAACTGTTCATATTCCACTTCTATATTCTGAAAAAACAGAGTAACAAGGAATTGATTCTATTTGAAAATACAAAATTCCATAAACAATTCAAATGGGTGAAGGCTGCTCATTCAGAATTGTGTTAATATTCTCCACAAAAGTGAGCAAGAATCCATCAGAACCATGTTTTGCCACTAAAGAAACTGAAATGGGGAGACCATCATGCATGCCTAATGGTATGCTCACCTGTTGGATTTCCACAATTTATTTTCAAGAAGATGCAAATTATGTAAGCTGATCATTTAATATAGGTATAGAGAAACGGGAACCTGGTAAAATCCGGACACACCAGCCACTGATAACAAACTAAACGCCTTGGCACGAAACCTTTCCAGTGTTGTTGGCTCAGTCTGTAGCTTCGGTGGAGGCCCTAGAACTGTAGGCATTGCCAGTATTCTGGAATCCTGCGATTTGAAAAAATATTCAAAGTGTAAACTTCGAATGATGCAAGTCTTATTTTCGAATTTTAATGAAGAACAATAAACATAGGCACAAAGCGTACCCCCAATAGATCACTGAGAGCTGCACGTACTTCGCTCTTTAACAAACAACATACGTCTATCTTATCATCTGTGGCGCTGAGGGCTTCCCGTACACGTTCTGATATCCCAGGGCCTAAATTAGGCTTTACTGACTGAACCCAGTCGCCATGGTTGTTTTTAAACTCATACCTGATCTTCATTGTAAAGTTTTTCAAAAAATGATCTTAAAGATTATAAAATGTATCAGCTTATATAGAAATATTAATAATCCGCACCTTTGAAGTAATCGCATGGCACTTGAGAGAGCTGCTAATGATGGTATATTATCTTCTTGTTGTTTAACGTTATCGTCCATAAAATGCTTCAAACTTGGAACTTTCGCCTCAACGAAGTCCCCCAGATTCGTGTATTGTATTTTCTGGCCTACACAGAATCATGTATACATATCATAAATGTTATTTGGTACTTGTATAAATAGGGAAAATAACTTGCTTACTTCCATATAGCTTCTCCACTGAGGTGATGAGAATTTCGGTGAGTTTGTGGGAAGGGATGTCTAGAAGCTTGAAACAATCTTCTGCAATAATAAGTCGATCGAGTGTAGCAGAATTATCTTCTTGCAATTGCAATAGAATCTTTCCAGCCCGTTTCAAGATTAATGGATCTCTAGCAAACCAACCTGCACATACATTATTTGGATTTACTCATCATTGTGACATTTTTGACAAAATAAATGTTAATTCGTCCAATAGTTATTTTTGAGTTCTTACCGACTGTATCAAAACTCTGTGCCATCGGTGTTACTCCAGATGTCGAAACAAGTCCATGAGACGGACGAAAACCAAAGATTCCACAATATGATGCAGGTACTCTCACACTTCCTCCAGTATCAGTACCTAGTGAATATGGTACTTGTATTCAATTGATGTTGATCTAAAACGACAAAAGACTACGTAAAGAAGAAGATAGTTCACCTAAGGAGGAATCAGAAAGCATAGCACCAACTGCAACAGTAGATCCACTAGAGGATCCTCCAGGCACACAATCTGATGCACACGGATTAGTTGGTGTCCCGTAATGTTTATTTTCTCCATTTATACTGTCAAATAAAGTGTAAAATCAGAAATTCCACAATTTAGGAAAACGAAACAAAAAAAGTATTAATAATTAGAAATGCTATTATCAACTATGTTCTAAATAGGAACTCAGACCTTTAGTTCATCAGCTGCAAATGCTATTCGATTAATCATTTGATGCATGTTTGATACGTTCTCTTTCTCCTCGTTTTTTCTTGAGTTCATACCAGGTATAGCTTCTAACGTCAACATTCTTTGTTAATACACCAGAACCTAAAGTTAACGAGGCAATAACTTTCCAGGTCAAGATCTTCAAATGTCAGAACTCGGAGAGCGTACGTTTCAACGATGATGATCACTCTTCTTACATCAACAAAAGTTTTCAAAAGTAACATAGAAACACCACTTACTACATTAATTCTATTAAAAACGATATTTGTGGGAGTCTTTCATTACCACACAAAGGTAGCTAGCTGCCAAGTCAAACTAGTTGGCTGTATCTATCAATTTAGTTGAAAGCATTAAGACTAAAATATGTGTAAATAATAGTGTCATATAGTTAACAATGGATGCATATTTCTGATCAAATAAACCTGTAAGCCATTTCATCCATAACAGTTTTACCAACACAAGTGGCACCTGCTTTCAGCATAGACAGAACAACCGGAGAAGTTGATGTAGCAACCGAATGGGTCCTCGCCCAATCCGGACTCCCAAAACCCGTCACATACCCCTCTATATCAAATCTGGCAAACCAAAAGACTGGTAAGAACTAAGAACACAGAACTCACAGATAAAAAAACTAGACTATATTCAAATTTACAATCAACACACACCAAAAATGGGTAATTAAATCATGATTACACTATAATAACAATGAGGAAGTAAGATTTTATTCCACTATTGGAGGTCGACTATACGGATCATATCTTGACATAGCTATCTGCCAAGAAAACAGTGATTACCAAGAAAACTGTAGCCTGGAGGGCATTAATGAAAACTCTTGATTTAATAATCAAAATAAGAAAAGAGGGGAATGGCATTATAGAATTAGCCTAAATTGCTAAAATAGTTGATTGTATTCATTTTTAAATCGATACAGTTGCTCTCACAATGAGGATTTCCAACGAATCATCTTTATTTAGACCTAAGAAGCATTAAACAAGGGAAAGAAGCATAAAGAGAAGTTGG
>JBBCBC010000241.1:0-55453 GCA_037126765.1 Stenogyne calaminthoides | reverse complement strand
TAGAAAATAAATTTTGACGTCGCTTAGCCTCGACTCGGCTGCCTAAGTGCGTTTTTCTAGTCAAATTCCGGGTTTATCGATGGCCCTAGCGCCTTTGACGCTAGGTAGGTGTAAAGGCGTTTAAAGGATCAATCCAATTGTAGAATATAAAAAACTGAAGATAAACCAAGTTTATGAACCAAACCAAATCAACCATATTTGTAAACCAATGGTCCGGATCAAATATTTCGGGTTCGTCATGGTCCAAAACCAATTTTTAATTTTTTTAAAATTTCAAAAAGCAATGACAAAGGACAATTTTTTCATGAACTACGTAAAAAACATATAAAAAAATAATTTAACCATCAATCATTAGTTTCAAAAGCTAAAAACAACTCAAAAGGTTAACATTAGTAGGTTCCAAAAGCTAGCCCGCACAACCCACATTTTAAGTATCACTACAATAAATTGTTTTATAGCTTAAAAAATTAAAATAATATTTTAGAAAAAAAATTATTAAAAAAATTCAAAAAATATATTTTCTAAAAAAATAAATAAAATTCTCGAAAAAAAAAATTATTTTTGGTTCGGTTCGGTCTAATCGGGTTTTTAGTAGTAAAAACCGAGATACCGAACCAAATATAAAAATTTATTTTCCCAAACCGTGAATCGAACCGTGAAATCAAAATCCGAATTAATTTCAAATTTTGGTCCAGCTTTGTCCGATTTTGGTACGCACCGATTTTATACACCCCTACTTGACGCCGCTTAAAATACCGCTTAATTTGATTTTTGAATCTATTTATTTTAATGTTAATACGTCTGTTCGCAATTATAAATGGCAGTTGATCTGTTCTTTTTTTTATTTGTTTAGTTGTGATAGATTTTTGTGATGAAAGTTTCTCGTGTACCCATTATATTTTATGGTAATGCATGTTAACTTTATTTGGTTTTTGCCGATTCGATTGATGACGTCTTTTAAATTTTCAGCAATTTCAAGCACAAGGACGTCAGATCTTTGTTTTTGACAATTTTTTTCCTCTAAGTTTGACTTCATCTTAGATGGCAAGTTCTTGGTTCTCATACTCCAAAAATCATGGTTTCAATAGATGTGATCAGAATTGAATTACTTTTTTCAGTTTTTAGATTTTGGTTAAGTTCTAGTTTGTTGGCAAACTTTAACATAAAATCATATCTAGGATCCGTAAAATACGCAATTCGTGAGTTGGGCTTATAAACATAAAACATAAGAGTGGAAAAATTCAACCATTACATAATATATTAGCTCAGAAGGTATTGCAAATTATGTTACTACTAAGATGGGATCTGCATTACGCGGGATTCGTAATAATTTTTAATTTTTAAATATTTAATTAATTTAATTACAAGTATACTTTTTATATTTCTAATATTGTTTATGACATGTTTATTCATTTTTTTATTCTATATTACTCCTCCCATTAAAATTAGATATTCATACTATTATAGTCTTGTGTATATATTATTCAGATAATATATGCCGTTTTTTTCAATTCTCATTATCTCATATATACCCCCATAATTATTTTTCAAGTAGTTATTAATTTTTATCTTTTCTACAAATATGTTGTGTGAATAATGTTGCTACCAATAATAATTATTTTTTTAAAAATAATTAATTATAAAATTTAAGGTTAATGTTATAAGAAAAATTTAAATGACCATAAAAATTAATTATTATGGGCATATATAATAATGGGAGAAAAACATCGTAACAATATTTATTATATATTTAAAAATAAATTGTCTTAGAAGCCCTACTAATCTTTTCAATAAAATGTATCTTAAAAAATACAGAGATGAAAAAAAAAATGATAAAATCTAAGAAAGTCCTTAGACAAACGCGATAAAAAAAAATTGATATTATAAAAGATAAGAATTATAATTTTTTATTAACTTATTCTACAAAAAGATTGAATCAAGCATGATTAAAATTAGAAAAATTAATATTAGGATTAAAATTATATTATTAATAATACGATAAATAACTTCTCAAAAAGTCCAAATGATTTGAACATAAAGAATCGCTAATCGACAACAATAATCAAGATAAATAACAATTATATAGAAATAAGATTAATCAAAAAAACGAAAGAAAGAAAACACTCGATTTGATGACCTGGTCGCCCTAGAATCGTGATTACGTCTCCATAAAGCGGCATTTAGTATGCTTTTACTGATAACCAAACCAATTGGCTCTATTTATCATCAAATAAATTATTTATCAATCGATGCTTTTAAAATATCATCAATGTTACATATATATTTAATGTGAGATAAATTATTCAATAAATAAGTTGGCGTCATTGAATAATTTGAAGCGATACCGATCACGTAAGATTAAAATTAATAAAATTTTTGTAACTATTAAGTAAACCGCTCACTTACCAAGATGGAAATGAACAATCCATTTTAACCATTAAAGCAGTAAGGCCCGGGGACTTGTTTGACCAAAGAGATTACACTCAAATGCACGATCGATGCAATCGAACGACCCTGCGAGGATAAATTCTTCAAAGACCGAATCTAGTAAAATAGCTAGACCTCAAAGGGTTCGTTATTTCTTAATCTTTCGGCCCCTGCAGATCGCAGTGTGGTTAATAATCAATGCTGACTTACGATTTTGCGGCAGAATCAATGAGATTCAATAACTTTTTATATCTTCGGAATATAACGGCCGATGCAATTGCAAGATTTAAAACGGAATCGGTAAGCACGCTTTGTCGACATTTCTCGTAGGTTCATAAGATTTATCATACCAAATCTTAAAAGAAATTAGTTTCCTACGGATAATAATGTTGAACTGCTCCTCGTACTCGAAGGACAAAAAGATATTAATTAGTTTGGAAAGGTATTTCAAAGGCTTGAATTAATTAATGGCCATATAATCTAAACACGGTAGAAATATTAATCTGGAGCCACATTAATAAAGATACGGGTTAAGATGGATAAAGCGTAAATATTAATTACAAGAAGGGAATTTTTTAATATTTATGGGCTATGAAGAATATTGTGCTTAATATTGAAATTCAAGATCCATTCTTGGTTATTCAATCTTAATTCTCCTAAAGGCCCCTATAAATACCAAACATTGTTCAAATAAATCTAAAAACGTGTGTTGGTCCCATGAAAAAACCCATTTGCTGCAAGAAGCAAAACATTTTGCATGCATATAAAAAAACAGGGTGAAGGAATGGCATTTCTATTTTTGTCTTTTAAGCTCATGTGTCAGGTTTTGCTTATAATCAATGCAAGTAAAGAACGAAAGAAACAAAGAACACAACATAAGAACGTAGAACAAAGCAAATAAAGATAGTGGTTCCAGACCAAGCTCCTACATCCACTTCCTCGCCTTAGGGAAATTCCTTCCAATCGGACTTATCACCCTCTTCGGGTTCGGGCCAGACTTATCACCCTCCGCACGGATCGCTTACGTATCGCCACCCCAGTTCTACACTCCAACGGATTCTATCACCCTCCCCGGATTGCTCTACCCTCTCCTTTCGATTTGTGATGTTTACCGAAGTTCACAACCACCCACAAACTTAACCGACCGATTCTGGGTAAGGTTTGTTCGGTTTCAACTAGGTTGAGATTTTCTCCTTACATTTGTTTGAATTTCAATGCTAAGGTCAGAAAATATCTATAAGCTAGATACCGTGGGGTTGCTTAGATTGGGTTCTGTAACACTTCAACATATTCAGATATATATACGTTATGAAATGAAAAAGGGAATGCTTTGGGTATAATCCTCTTCGCTCTCAGAAGATCTCGCGGTTATAATCTCCACGATCCACACCTTAATTATGGAAGAACTTAGATGATAGTACGGATTTGAATGCTCGCTGGAGAGAATCATCTGCAAATCCATACTATCTTTCAGAGAGTTCCGGCAATTTTTCAGTCATTGCCTTCTATCAAATTCACGGCCACCATTTCTAACTACTTATATTCCTAGATTCCTCATTTTGAATCATTCAGATTCTCTCGAACTTCAAGTGTCTTCAGAGATATAATCGAAATTTCTGGCCTCTATCCTCAGTCTTCAGTTTATCCGAAACTTGGGGCTTTCTATCCGAGTCAAAGTTTGATCCTGAGCTCGTGGATACTCTGGATCTGGAAGAGACTTTCAGCCGGGATCTATCCTCAACATCAAAAAGCACTTATTAATCAGCCGATTTGTTCAGCTTCCGATTCAAGATCCCGACTTTCGTGCCACTTTGACTCAAAGATCCGATTTTCATCGACTGATCGTACTGACCGATCCAATCACGACTTTCCGATCATTATCCCGTGATAGCATCAGTCAAAGATTAGTTTATCATACTGGCTTTAGTACATCCGATCTCAATCACGACCGACTTGATCTACCGCTTCATTCATATCCTGATCTGATCTGACCTCGATCACCCTCATCTCTTCCGGGATCCGGTGAACCTCTTCGCTTCTTCCGGTCATTTTTCGATCAAATTATCCGCTTTTCCGATCAACATATCACTGATCGCTTTTTCCGATCATCCGATCAAATTGCTTCGCCATTCCGATCTTCGACTATCACCGGGTTTTTTTTTCTTTTGTATACTTTCATCAGCTTAACTTTAACTCATTCAATCTCCATCTGATCTCGATCATTTCGTCATAAATTTCGCCCGATCCCGATCATCTAATGCCCGATTTTAGTTCCTCAATTTGTTCTCTCGCCTCAACTTGTTATCCAGAAATTAACTTCATTAACATAAGTTGATAATGTTTCGGGCGAATTCATCAAAACCAAAAATATCCCAAATAATTTCTTTTTGATAATGAAGCCAAAATATTAGAATATATGCATTTTCAAAGAACGGTTTTTAAAAGACCGGGCCTGTGGTTACTGGAAATCAAAGGAACCGCTTAAACACCGCCGATACTAAATTGTTGGTCCCGGAAAACCCATTTTCATACAAGAAGCAAACATTTCGTATGATGTATACAAAAAAAAAAAGTATGAATGGTGATTTCGTATTTTTGTCTTTAAGCTCATGTGTTGTGTTTTGGCTTATAATCGAAATGCATGACAATATAAGAACGTAAAGAATAAAGAACATAACAAAGATGTTCTTCGAGACTCAAGCTCCTTACATCCACTCTCCTGCCCTTAGGAAATTCCTTCCAATCGACTTATCACCCTCTCGGTTCGCCGACTTATCACCCCCACGGATTGCCTACGACGTTTACCGAAGTTCACACTCCAACTGGACTTATCACCCTCCCCGGATCGCTTGGTCACCCTCCCTTTGGGATTATCATGATGCCATCGAAGTTCACACTCACCTACAAACTTAACCGATCGATTTGGGGTAAGGTTTGTTTATTTTGAATCAGGTTGAGATTTTCCCTTACATTTGTTTAAATTTCAATGCTATAGTTGGGAAAATCTCTAAGCTTGATACATCGCGGGTCGTTTAGATCGAGTTCTAGAACACTCTTGAACATATTTGTATATCTACGATTTCAGTTCTAGGGTGGAAATGCTTTGGGTATAACTCTTTGGCTCAGAAGATCTCGTATATAATCTCCACGATCCACACCTTAATTTGATGGAAGAACTTAGATGATAAGGTGGATTTGAATGTTTCCATGGAGAGAATCACATTCAAATCCATACTATTCTTTTTTGTAGGTTCCGCAGCCTTTTTTCAGTCGGGTCATCTTCCCCTCCTCATCGCCCACGCCACCGATTCTAACGGGTTATATTCCCCGCGATTCCTCGCTTGAATCATTCCAGATTCTCTCGAGTCTCAAACATTTCAGAGACATACTGAAATCTCTCGGCCTATCCTAGTCTTCAGTTTATCTCAGCCCCGCTTTCATCCCGAGCCTCAGTTTATCTCGAGCCCTGAGTACTTGATTCATGGTACTTCTTCCAAATGGGATCTGGTTCTGATTGCAAGCACACTCAGCCTGACCGAAACGCCTGACCAGACATCCCCGACCTTCAGCCACTTGACCAAAGCATCCGATTACCGGGACCGATCACCGACCGATCCGGCTAACACTTCTTCAGATCAATATCTCAGATAAAGATCGTTGTTACATTAGGCTTCAGTACACGCTTTAGCACATCCGATCTCAATCATTCGATCTTGATCATCCGCTTCATCTTCATATCCGACCACGTTCGATCTCACTCTGCCCATCCGCCTCTTCCGACCGTGAACCCTTCTATTCCGCTTCTTCCGTCATTTTTCCGATCACCTTGTCCGCTTCTTCTAATCAACATATCACTTCGACTGCTCCGATCATCCTGACGTTCGTTTCCGCCATCCGATCTTCTCCGATCACCGGTTATTTTTTTCTTCTTCCTCGATTTTGCACAAATTTCATCATTAACTCGAACTCATCTACCTTATCCGATCCCGATCAAGCCTCGCCCGCAAATTTCTCCCCGATCTCGATCATCTACGCCCCGATTTCGTGAGTTCTCTCAATTTGTTCTCTCCCTCCCTCAACTTGTTATCTATAAATTAGTTTCAATAACACAAGTTGATAATGTTTTCAAGAATTCATCAAAACTAAAATATCCCAACAACGTGTTTAAAATAAAATAAATTTTGTCATATTTTTTCCTCTAAATTTTCAAAAAATAAATAAAATGGAGAAAGATTTTTCTTGAATTTTGTTATGGAATGAAGATATGTATTCTTGAAATACAAGATTATCTCATTAAATTCAAGAAATCTCCCACTGTTATTTATATGGGTTTTTTAAAAATTAGAAAATAAAGCTAAGGAAAGATTTTTTTCGATTTTCTTGAAAATATAAGATATGTATTTGAATACAAGATATCTCATAAATTCAAGAAGATCCAAATTCGAATCTTTTATCCCATTATTTTCTAAAATTCCATAACAAATAAGAGAGGGATTTTTGGTGGAATATTTTAATTATGGAGAAAAGAATATATCGATATATATTCAAGATTTCGAGATCAAGAAAGAGATTTTCTTTTTCCCTTATGAAAAATCGCCACTACCTCTTATAAATAGGATGATTTTTTTCATCCCCAACAAAGAATTCCATGTGTTGAAAATTAGAATCCGGGCAAAAATGGTGCAACATATAATTTATTTTTTCCTTTTGTTAATTGTTCACGAATATCCTACCACCGGATTGATTTATCAAGGACTTGGGGAATACTTTTAAGGTCTTTGTGTTCGTGTCAACGAAGTTCATCTTCTCCTCAAACGCATTGCTAATTAAAGGTTAGTTCACGTAAAACCAGAAAGTACTTTCGCACGCGAGGATTTATGTGAACTGCTTATATGCATGATTTGTTGTTGAATTATTATTTGAATTAATATACAGATTAATTCATGCTAAGAATAGTTGTTAGAATTAAATTTATATTTAAATATTCATCCCTAATAGATCCGGCAATTAATTTGATGGCCCTGCCTGCCCTTAGAATCGACACATTCTGGGGCAACCAAGCCGCGAGATATGTATATTATTAAATGTTTGAGTTCAAGGTGTCCAACCTTTTTCAAACGACCTCATCGGATTCATTTATATTGTCAATCCCACCCTCCTCGACGGAGATTACATAAGTGGAATATGCTCAATAGATGGCTTCAATCCCGCAAGTCGCCCGCTTGCTTGATCGGCCCGAGATCGCCTTTAACGAAAGCTCCATGGGGGGCAAAATTCTAAGGATCGTGGGCTTGTTCGTGCTTCAGCGGACTCGATTGACCATTGCTTGCGTGCCCGGACTGACCGGATGGTAGACACGCAGCATCACGCTACACTTACGACAGCTTTGTTTAGGTCGCCATGCCGACTTCCCTTTTTCCGGGCCATCAGGTGCTCGCCATCTTCGCAACCTTTTTTGGCCGACGCTATCCGGAGATGCTTGTCTCTAAATTTGCTATTCTTTAAAAATGGGGAGCGTGTAATAACCCGTACATAATATCTTCCTCAAGTCGAGGTCGCATTGCTATGCATCGATGTACGATTTGATGTCACGGGTTAGCCTCGAATGTGAATTCTACCCGAGTGGCGCGAAAAAGTCACCTCGACATCAATGAATCGGGCATTCAAATTTTCCTCGATTGAGGTTTGAAATGATACTGCTGGCCGATGACGGAGGCGCCGTGGGAGGGTCCAAAAGGATTTTATGGGTGATTTACACGCTGTTGAATTCCATGATTACTTGCCGGAGGGGCCTCGATTTTCTGTAATCAGATTCGCCCTCTTCTTCTTTCTATAATAAATGGGAATTAGGTTTTCAAAAACCTTATTCCCACGGTAGAATTTTTGATTGTTTTCTTTTTACAAGCCAATTTTCCGGCCAGTAATCCTCCATACTCCCTAAAAGGAACTCAATCCCAGAATATTCTTCCAATTTCACTATTTCCACGGATTCTGGGATCCCTAGCTCTATCTCCGGGCTCACTTAATTCCATGGTGGTTCTCCTCCTCGTGAGGATGATGTTCTCGCCGCCGTCGAGATTCTCGTTCCGCCAAGGCATATTGGTGAGGTTCTTTCGCTTTTAGGCTGCTGGCGCATAAAGCGGAAGATGATGTTAATGATGAATCGGTGAGGACTTCCATGGATGACCGTCGAATCACTCATCTCTTGACGTTAATCTCCAGCCTTCTGCTACCGGCATCGGGCGGGTCCTTCACGCAAATTTCCACATTACGGGTTTATCAATGGTTCGATTATGAGTCATACTCACCTGCCGCTTCCTCATGTCGTACCGGCCACAATATCGCGTCGGGCGGCCGAAAGACGCGGATCCGATAAGAGGCATACGTCGGTACTTTTCCGATCACTATTCGCGGGACCCATCACTGCATAAAGTGCCGCTGGACGCTTCATTTTTATGGAGCGGCCTTCTAATGGAAAGTGTCGATCAAATTTCCCTCGACGAGATACTCGTTTGAACGAGACAACCACGGTCGCTTGAATTCGATTCCCATTGCATCCACCATCTCCCATTTGTTACCATGGAATTGAAAGGAGCTCACACCGCATTACCCAAAATGGGCTGAGCTACATTTATTTCTACCATGGTCGTGGTTAAGCAGCCGGCCGAGGAGATTACCCAATCCGGGAGATCGTGACTACGTGATGTCGCCCATTGCTCAAAGCCGAGGCTATCACACCACATGGCCCGGAAGGCCAAAGAGAGCTTGTCAACGGGGATCCCAAATAAGGTTGAGGGCGGCACCGTAAGTGGTTTGCCTGAGGAAGTTGGAGTTCCGTTTTCTCACCAAAGACGCTTATCAATCCGGAAGTTCCCACGGATTACGCCGATCCAAGTTGAAATGGTATATCTTTTTATGATTTTCGCATCGGGCTTGTAATGATCTAATTCTTTTTTCTTGTCTCTGCAGCAGTATACGCCCATGCATTTCCTCGATCTTTAATGGATTTTACCGAGGCGCTCAAGCAAGACGAGATACATCCCCGAAATGCGAGACGCTGAGTCAAATGAAGCTTGACCGCTTAGGGCTTCTGGACCGTACACCTATCCCCACTTCATGGATTCCTTTGTAAAAAATCTCTATTGCTTTTCCTTTTTCAGAGTATCTGCAAATCGCTAAAGATTTTCATGATTTTTCAAGGCATCCGCATATCTCCACCTCCCATCGGAGCTCCTCCGTCGAAGTAAAATGGCCTCCAGATCAAAATCTCCAGATTCGTCCACGAGGCATCAATCGAAGTTCGGTGTCTCCGCCAAGTTCTTGCCGTGCATAATTCCCTCCCTATCCTATCGAAGAAGAAAAGATCACGGGACCGCCTATCAAATTAGAAGGCCTCAAGGGCACGAGAGAGATCGCTCACACCGTCTTCAGGTTCTCATCGGACGTCTGAGGGGGGACCTCATTTAGCTCCTTTTTCAACGGGCTGGAGCTTTTGCCGGGCCGATCCTGGATACGCTGAGAGATCAAGCTCACACTGGCCTGCATCTCATCTGGACGCCCGGAGGGGGGACTCATTTAGCTTCCTTCACTGCTTGCTTTTCGCCGGGTCGGCATCCGGATGACGACTTTTGATCGGCCGATGGCAGTGATCAAGAGGTAACCGCTTTCCAATTTTGAACATTATTTTCGAGTCATCGACCATGTACCTTATCTTTCTTTTAATATTTTAGCCCGACCACGTCAACAAGTTCTCGCCGGAGGTATTGAGCTTCCGAGGTCAAGCTTCCCTAATTTCGGATGCGGTGTACCGCCGATCGCCCAAATTTATATGATTTAGGGCGATGAGCAATGTTCCGCGAGCGTGATTTGCCACGACGACCACCCACCGCCGCCAAAAAGGTCACGGGCAACATGTACTCGACGGTCGTCCACTTTTAAGGTTGGGCCTTTTCATGGAGAAGCGTTCGTACTCAATCGAAGTTCGAAGCCTCATCCTTAGAAGCCCAGATAATGATCTCCGAGTGTTGTAAATCGGTTTTATCTACTCAAACAATAATTATTATGAAACGCGATGCTAAAAGGTAATCGAATCAGGGGAAAGAGATAAAGAAGCTGGTGACCCGTTCGTTTTTTGAATCAGACATTCGCCGCCGGCGCCCAAGCCAGGAGAGGATGATGATATGCTTAGAAGTCTAAGTTTTTAATTTTTACAGAGGTGGGTCAGGGCGTTTATTTATACTTATGACTCATCCTTCGGGTGGGAATTTACATATGAATAATGCCTATGAAAGGGCTACAATATCTGAACCATTAATCTCAGCCGACATGCCGAAATCACCATCTTCGCCTTTGCGCTTCAACTGGCGGAATCATGAAATGACAGCTGCTGATTCGGGGTCAGCTATTGATCACGGAATCGAGAGAAGTTATGGTCGGGTGCAGGTCGCCCCGACTTGAGGATATAAAGTGGAAATCGTGACGCTATTTCCCGAACTAATGATCACCCGAAGTTGGTCAATTTTCGATTGAAGGTTTGGTCTTGTGGAATTACGCGGGCTGATCCTCGTTCTCTTCGTCGAGGTTGTTTGGCGCGCCTTTGTCGATTGTTGCGATCCTTCGTACCAGGAGGCTCGCTTATCCATGTTACAACACCGTTCTCGTTGAGGTCTTCGTCTTTAGAAGCGGACTCGGCTTCACACGGACTAAATCGATCATGACCATCCGACCGAAAGTTCCCTACGAAAGGGCGACATCCCCGGCAGTGAAAAGTCACCTCATAATACGACCGTCAGATCGTATTTCCCTCGATCTCGTGGATTCAATGATATCGCGTCAGACGATGACGAAAGGTCACGCATTTCTTCCAACCCAGATGCCGAGTGGATTTTAAGACGGTGCCTCGCGCCTTTTTGTTGCCAGGGTCAGTTTTGGCTAATTTCACGGCCTCCTCTCTTCGATAACAGGCCGGGAATTAGGTTTTGAAAACCTTATTTCCTTGACCGTCTTTCTGAAAAAATTCCTCAAGATACTTTTCCGGTTCTTTTTCCCCTTCCAATCGAAAATGCATTCTCGTGTCCCCGGCTAATTAATCAATCAAGCACTTTGTGCCCTTTCTTCTAATTTATGATTCTAGCGCTTCCAAATTCCTTTTGCCTTCCCATGGTGGCTTCCTCTCGAGGATGACATTCCTATCACTGCGCATCGTAGTCGATTTTCCTATTCCACCCGCACGTAAGGAAAAGTTCATCGTTATGGTTAGCGGGCGATCACGGAAGATTTAATAACGATGAATCCTGATGACCAATTGGAAGAATTGATTGAAATTACCCATCTTCCCCCCGCTGATGTTAATCTCCTTCATCCCGGCCCCCATGGGAAATCGATCGATAACCATGTTTTTATTACGGGCTTTATGAACGAAGTCTTCAATTATGATCTATATTAGAACCGAGCTCCGTGATACGACTGACTGGCATACCGCAAAATGATCGACTCTCAATTTGGCGGCGTCCGGATAAAAGATACCGATCAAGATATATGCGGGACTTATACAGATGTACAAAGTGCCGGGATGTGCATTTTATGGGCCTAATTCCCATTTAAAGAGTCGATAGCCTCCTCCCTCGAATGATTCTTTGGAAATCGAAGTCTTCCATGTCGGTTTCAGATTCGATTTCCATTGCACCCGCCATTTCCCATCCGTGGGCGGCTTGGAATGTGAGCCTCAATGCAGATCACCCCCAATGGGCTGAAATACATCATCTCCACCATGGTCATTTCAAAATGCCGGGTTTGAAAAAGACTACTAATCCCGAGATTATCTCACATGATGTGCCCGCTGTTTCGGTGGGAGGCTATCCTTAACGTAATGGCTAACCCCGTGAGGCAGAGAGCTCCGTGGAGTGGGATTAGAATAAAGGTACTGACGGGTGCACCGAAATGTTGGTTTGTAGAGGAGTAATGGAGTCGGTGGCCCTTCCAGCACCTTATCCATTAGAGTTCCTACTGGTTATCGATCCGTGTTGAGAATGGTACTTGTTAATATTTTGTACTTTCTTGTAATCGATCTAATTCTTTTTTCGTCTTAACTGCCGGTGTTTGCGCCCGACCTTCGAGTTATATTGGGACTTTTCGGCGCTCACGAGGTTGGGAACACACCCCACCGGCCGAGACGTTAATTTGTTGAACTCCGAAATCGACCGCCGAGTCGGATCAGATACTTACCCTCGCCGCCTTGAGGATTCCCCGTAATTTTCTACCGTCATCTTTCAAGTATTCAGCGATTTCCACGCTAAAGGTTCCGCTTTTATGTTAGGATCCAGAGATCCCGATCTCACTGCCATTTCCCCGCTCCGCTTCCGACGGGCCTCACACCTCGAACAAGATTGCTCCATGAGGCATCCGCCTCGACATCGCCAGGGGACATTCCAGTCAGATTCCCCGTCACGATAAAGGCAAGAAGAAAGTCGGGCGAACCCACCACTGGCCGGTGAGCGACCTCCCAAGAGGGCGCGAGCCAACTCGCACGCACCGATCCACATCAAGCCGGGTGCCGAAAGGTGGCTCTCCCACTCGGCACCTTTGCCGACTTCTACCCGGGAGGGAGGTCGCCATCCGCAGGATGATTCCGGATTGGTTGGGATGAGGAGAGGATGCAGAGGTAGGCCGCTTGGTAACACTTAATGAATTTACCTTAAAACCGGACCAAACTTAATATATTTGTTCCTCCTTGTTGCGCCAGAGTCGACGCCAAAGAAGTTCTCACCGGAGGTGCCGAGCTTCCCCGAGATCCCCCATTCCCCACGCCGGAGGGCACGCCCGAGACCGGCCCGTCTGCCATTTGAGCGACGATGAGGACATGCCACGCCAGATGGATGAAGGATGATCACCATCCGCCCCATCGCCAACAAGTCACGGCAACATGTATTCGACCTGTCCACCCCTTGAAGCGCCAACAGATACGGAAGTGCGGCTCGGCGCCTTAACCAGGCCCGAGTTTCTCCAAACTAGAGAAGGTCGTGCAATGACCTCCGAGTACGAATCACCGAGAATGAGGCAGAAATCGAGGCCAAGGCCGATTTCATGTAATAGGCTCGGAGGCTCGAGGGCCACCGGGCGAAGTCGAGAGATCGCTCGGTATGGTACATGAGTTTCTACCCGGGATGGGTTACGGAGCCGATCCGCATGGGTTGCAGAGTTTCAGGAGAGAAGTCGTCGCCAAAGATTTAACACTTCTTAAGGTGTCAAGAGCAGAACGCCATCTCACGGCGTCACGGCGGCCATGGGCGCTTATATCCGAAGCGAAGTTCGCCGGTTAACCCCACGCCGACCTCTCACATTGGACCGAAAATGACTACTACGCTCATGATTTCCCCCGGGCCTCGGTATCAGGTTTCAGATTAAAGATCTCGGAAGATCCGGGTATTGATTTGTCCTTCTTCCCTAATCAGAAAGCCTCCGGATCGCACCCCACTCCGGATCCGTATGAGACACAAAGGAGATTCGGCGTGGTCCCTAGACTTCGAGACGGATGAGGTCAAGGTACTTAAATAAGGTCAGCCGAGATGCCCCGCTCCTCTCCCAAGAGCGGAGCCACAACCGTTTCTAGGGATGTATTTTGACCCCAAGATCCCGGAGAGATGGTCGCCCACACCTCACCGCCAACGTTATTCAAAACAATTAGATGGGCAACCTTTGAACATGATGGGTGTCACCGGGATGGGATTCTTTTGATCGTTTTAAGAATGATGACATCAAAATCCCGAAGTAAGAAAAGGATATTGAGAAGTTGTTGAACCCCATCTCCAACAATACTTTTTGATCAAAGATGCCTTAAAGCCAAATGCGCGCGATTCGTGGATATTGGGTTGTAGTAAAACATCACATTAAATTCCGTTATCATGATGTATCTTGTTTCCCATTGATAAATCTAGTCTTGAGCTCTTATAATGTACCTACCTTCGACTTGTTATCATTAATGAAATCTGCCTTTTTCTTTCTTTTTTTATTGTGTCAACTTGATTTCCTTATATTGCGCAAATGCGATACAACATGTTCATTCGTCTTATTGGCATTGTGATTTTTAGATTGAACCTCGCTTAGTCTTCTTATAAAGTTAAGGAGGATCACACAAGCTAGGGGTATGATCTCGCCGCAAATATGTCAAAAATTCCTTAGGTCGATGTTTCATCTGTCGACCTCCATGTTTAAACTTCTGAGAATTGTGAAAAAAAAAATTTAACTCATTATTATTGACTGTACGAAAGTTTACAAGTACACCTGCGACCCTCTAATGGGAGTATCTCTCTTGATGAGATCGTTCCACGATGTCTTGAGGCGAAAAGATCCGGGTTCTCGAGCTCAGATGCCCCATTGGATAATACTCGGCGACCTTTGTATGGTCCTTCCGGTTTAGTCCGAAAGTTCCTTGGTTACTCCGGTGAGTCTTTTCGACCGGTGGCCTTCTTTGAATTTTCAAGTCGCACTTTTAAGTTGTAGTATTTTTGATTGTTGTTTTGTATCACCGATTTCGGATCACGCCTCCTAATCGCTTCTCTTGAGCAAGTTCAGGTTTCGCCAAGGCCTCATCACAGCGATCGATGCCGCGATCTGCGAGGTTCCGGAGTTTGGAATTGACCTCTGCGGGTATGACGCTGAACGAATACCATCAAATAAGGGTCTCTCAGGTCAAATTTTGGCGGTCGCTCAGTGTGACCATAAATGCGTCGGTAATTCAGCCCACTTCCGCTTTTCCTCCTCAATCTTGATTTTGAAAGGTGCTGATGATCTTGTTCACATCTTGACTTGGACCGTTTGTTCGAGGTGATAAGGGGGTAGAAAAAGCTTGGTGATTTTCCATTTAGAAGAAACTATCGATCTTATGACCATTGAACCTTTCCCATTATGGATATAATTGCTGAGGTAGGCGAATCTGCGGATGATGTTTAGCCGTATAGATTTGATGAGGTGATCCCATCTACGGTCGCCAAAGCCTACAAATCGCCCCATTTTTGTGAAGTAAGCTAATCAACTGGCCCATTTGACTCAACCCGAGGTCAGTTGGTAATGGCCGATGATATCTATCCCCCACTTCCAAAGGCCAAGGACCGAGGATGCTTGGTGAGTTCCTCAGTGCGACCTTGATTGATAGATGCGTTTATTTGACATTTGTGGCATTTTCGTCGCGAAAACCATGGCACCAGCCTTTAAGTTGGCCAATAATACCCTTGTCTCGTTGTCTTATGAGCAAGCGCTTGCCGTGGTTTCCGCATACCCCATCGCGGAATATCTTGCGGGGATAGCTTTGCCGCTCTCAGGTAAATACATCGGAGCGATTGGTATCTTTGAAGTTTCACTTATATAGTTCGTTATCAACCATGTGGTACCTTGCGGCCCTTAGTTGCAATCGCTTTGCCAATTTCGTGGTTGGTAATGCCCCGCCCATCAAGTAGCTGACATGGGGTCATCCAAATCTTAAACTTCGGGGTGTCAGGGTGCTTGGCCCATTTGTGTAGCTTGATGGAGGGGTGGGGAGAGTTTGTGGTGTGGACATCCCTCATCTCTCGCCGGGTCCCTCTGAAGTGGATTATGTGCTAATGCATCACCGATGGAGTTCGATCCCCTTGGGTACCTAAGCTTGATGTAGATTTGTTCAAAATTCGTGCAAAAGTGCTTTGGCGACCTCTTAGTAGGCCGACATCCGCTGCCTTGTGCCTCATGCTCCCACGATCCGGGCGCTATGGCATGAGCCGGATTATTAGACTTGAAGTCACTTGATGCCCCATTCGCGGTGGACATTTCTAGGCGGATTGATGTTGCTTCATATTCGGCCTCGTTGTTGTCGGGGCAAACAGTGATCGCATTCTCAAAAGAAATCCCATCTGACCGGGATAACACAATTCTTGCCCGATTTGTTCCACGATTCTCCGCTTCACGCATAACTCCCATGGTGGGCGGTCGAACGGCCCTGCCGGGAGAGGTTAATCAAAATGAAATTAGGCCAAGGTTCGAAGCTTTTATCAAAGCCGCCGAGATAAGTATTCCATATCGCCCAACCTCGGCGGCTCACTTCGAGGCATCGCCCGGCGTATCCGGTCGATGGAGCACGCTATGGGCGGGGTAAGGAAGTGAGGACCTCCACTGGTGATCGGAAGTAAGGTCTCGCTTCACACATAACTGAAAGATATAGCTAATTTCTCTGTAAGAGGTATCGCCGCCGGTTTCATTTAGCGCCGATCGACAAAGTAAACGGGCAGATGGTTTGACCTCCGCCTGCATAAAAGACCGTGACTCAAATGGCTTCGAGGTCGCCAAGTATAGAAATTGTTTTCGCCAGGATCGGTTTCGCTAAAATGTCGACGCCGGCCGATATGTTTTGATCCTCACAAGAGCATCCCGACTCTCGATGTCCATTCAAACCTCACCTTCTTTCCGATGGTGTTTACATGGCTTGCATTTATCCCCCATTCGGAGATGAATCTGTTCGGGCCGGCCGACACCCTGTATTAGTTTCTAGGGTCTTTAAAAGCGTAATGTTTGTGAGGCGCCCCCCATCGACCGAAGATCCCAAGATGCAGTCGTCCCGTGATATCGGGCCTTTTACGACCAATGGGTCTATGTTCGCACATCACTCCGGCTTTGTCTATTTCCCTCGAACTCAATTTTTGAGGGTTTCTTCGGTCACAACCAAGATGGGAATAACTATTCTTTGAGCATTCTCCATTGCTGACTTCCATTTCAGTAATGCTTTGATAAGGGGTCGGAGCCACCCCATCGTGGAAAGTGGCCGAGATGGTGTAGATAGCCGACCTCCTCACTTGTTCCCCTCGGTGGTATGGGTTGGCGTAAATGACTCCCCTCAGGCGCGGCCCTATCGGGCTCTCTTTGACCTCTTCCCACTTGGAATCATGCCGCGTGACCTTGCCCCCTGGTTAATGCGGGATCTTCAAACCTTATTCAAGAAGCATCTTTCAAACTCATTCCACAACTCGTCTTCATAAAAACTCGCCGGTGTAAGGTCCCTTCGGTCATGATGACGATAATTTTTCGCTTCACGGCTATTCTTGGGCTCGCACATGTCTTCATCTCCAGATCCGGTATAACGGGTCTCCTAGCAATTCCATGGTAAATGGATTGAAGCCGACGCGTGTCTTGTAATGACCTTTTTCTTGAACCTTCGCATAAAACTCGGTACGGCCCTAAAGTATTCCATGGTATGGATGAGGTCCTCCATTTTCCTAAAATCGGCATAGTTTCTCCGTAGTAGGCGGTTAGGCGCTTGGTTTCTCCCGAGGCTGACTTCGCCGTCCCAGTAAAGGGGATTCCCCAATGGGGTTGATAAGTCTATTGATCCTCTCAACATAGGATCGATCCGGGCTCGCCTCCCACGCGCATGTTCATGAGTCTACTTGTGCGGCGTGTCGAGGGCCATCCGCCTTTATAGTGGCCTAAGAATAATCGAGCCGATTCTCGAAGTATGCACCGGAGATAGGCGGCAATGTGTACCACGTGGGCCCGGTCACCGTCGGGAGAAAAGCCTACACCAAAATTACGCTGTCCGGATGCCCCCTCATTGAGGCCATATAATGCATTGTACTGGCCATATGGACTGCAGGTGCAACTATTCCCGTTATGCCGATCTGCCGTATCGATTTTCCTCCGGCAGCGCCAGAATGGTCATAGTTCCTAAGGGCAAAGGGATGACAAAGGTCGATGTTAGACCCATACTTGCCTATCCCGTTACCCACCTTTTTCCACACCGTTGGGCGGTCCTAGCCAATGCTGACACGGCGTCAAGGTGTTATGGGGCCCCTTCCCCAAGTGACCACGTCTCGAACGCTCCTGCCGATCCTCCGCGGGTGCATGTCCAGGCCATGGCAAGACATCTTCCACCTGCTCATCATGGCGCTGCCGAGAGTGAGCCTCGGCCCCCGCCTCACGAGGGCCTTCCGGCCGCTAGGGCTTCGAGGCGGTGAATACACTATTCAACCCGGTCCGGCCCGTGGCCCCCGCAAATGTAATGCTTAGCCACGGGCGTCCCGGGAACATCCTTTTCCATCATAAATGAGGTTCCCGGCCATGGCCGCTGAATACACTAAATTGAGACGCTTTCTTGTCGGCGACGGCCATCACTTTTCGCATCCTCCTGTTCGACAAGATTCCACCGAACCCACCCGACGAGCTGGTTGAGAACTCAAGAATGATGGCATGTTGCTGTATACGTTACACAGATTTTCAGGTCAACTTACCATTTTTTTCAGAGCAGCGTTTAGGTCTTTGGAATTGTTGAAATTTCTCAAGACATGTGTTCCTACGACGGTGCCAATTATTGTAACTGCTTTTTATCTACTCGCTTAAACAATAATTATTATGAAAATGTGTATCTTAAAGGCACACCGAATCGGGGAAAGAGACAAAGAAGCTTGGTGACGGTTAAGTCTTTGGGAATCGACTTCGTCCCGGGGGCATCAAGCGAGGAGAGGATGTATGTATATGCCTAGAAGCTCTAAGTTATTCGACCTTTTCGTAGGTGGTCGTGGTGGCCTTATTTATATTATGACTCCCACCCCTTTGGGTGAGAATTTATAAGGAATAAATAATATGAAAGGGCTACAATATCGGGAACCATTAATCTCGGCCTTAGCGGGCGCAATCGTCCATCTTGACGTCAGCCAATCGTGGAGAGCGGATGTGGAGGCGGATTAGTGGCGTGTAGAGGGCTATCATTGACCACGTGAACTATATAGTTTAGGCCGTCGGGGTCCTCCCAACGAGGGATATAAAGCGAATCGCAGCGACTTGAACTCTGGAAACTACCCGAGTTTCGACCTTTGCGACTTGAAGGTTTGGTCTTGTGGAATTCGTGGGGTGATCCTTGGTCCCCTTTGCCGAGTTGTTTCATCTAGTCTTTGTTGGATTGTTTATGATCCTTCCCGGTGGGAGGTCGGGTTTATCCATGCTACAACCATCGAAAACAAGCCAAAATCGTGTTAAATGCCCATGAGGGTCGCGGAATAAGCGGAGCTTCGAAAAGGTAGATCGACTGGCAAAAATATCCCGAGCTCGAGGAGCAATTGAGGCCGTGGGTATGTTGGTGGTGGAGAGGGACGCCGCGGGCCCTGAAGGAGATTTGGTCCGGCAAAAGACACCGAGGTCGAGGTTAAGTTGACGTAGGAGCATTTAAACGGTCGGAAAGAGCAAAATGTTAATTATGCTTAAGTCTTAGCGGCTCTGAGGGCCATTCGGGCGGTCAGCACGAAAAGAGCTCGATGTCGACGTCTACGACCTTGTCTTTGGTGGCTTTTTGTCGGGCTTCGCCGAGCGATCCCCGATGTCGTCTTTGAAATTAAAGATCCGGAAGGATTTGGTATTGACTTGTCATTTTTTCCCAAATCGAGGCCCGGTCGTGCAGACCCAATCAGAACCAGCCAGATCACCGCGTATTCAATTGCGCGTGGTCGTCGAACCTCGCATCGTGAGGCCTGAGGCCGGGATGAGGCCGCCGGGCTTTGGGTAAAGGACCCCCGATGAACAGCCAACCGCCTCTGGGGGAAGTGTCTGACCCCAAGATTCGAGACAAGTTGCCCACATATCCAAATGTTATTCAACAACAATTAGGTGCAAGATAAATATAGTCACAGTGGTGATGATGGGATTTTGGATGTTTTTAAGAATGATAACATCAAGAATCCCATAAGAAAAATAAATTGAGAAGTTGTTGAATCACATCCCCAACATCACTTTTGATCAAAGATCCCGCAAGTAATAACATCAAGAATCTCGATAAGAAAAACGAGATTGAGAAGTTGTTGAACCCCATCTCCAACAAGATTTTTTGATCAGCATCCCCAAGTCGGTTGTAATCCAATGAGTCGTCTAGGAATGAGTCTTGGTGAATTGCTAGTTGTTTTAGTATCGGATGTACTTTTACTTTTTCATTGGCTTTTGGCCGGGTGTAATTTCCTTGGGGGCTTTCCAATGTAATTCCAACTTTTCATTATTTCTTGGTGTATCGACCTTGGGCCTTGTTATTAATGAATGTTCTCTTTGCTTTATTATGCCGACTTGATTTCCTTATCGACTTTCTTCTGCATACGCATTACGTTCTTATCGTCTTATTATCATTCGCGAAGTGGTTGTGAACTATGCTTGAGTAGATGTTATAAAGTTAAGGGAGAATTAAGCTTTTCCATTTAAAGGTGGCGACCTACTTCAAAGTATGTAGAAAGTGGATTCTTGGGGAAGTGATGTTTTACATATACAACCTCCATGGTTTAACACAACATGAAAAGAAGAACATTATTATTATTAGCATAGGCGAAAAATCATTACAAAGGCTGACTTCAACTTATTGATAGTATTTTTCTTCAAGTGGGAAGCGTTCCAAAGTATTGGTAAGGAACCGTCAAGATTCTCTCGAGTTAATGGAAGGCCCGTTGGTTTAATACTCGTGTGACCTTGTATGGCACTTCCGGTTAGGACCAAAGACTCCTTTGGCTACCTCTGAGTGTCTTCTTGGGACCGGAGTCTCCGATCTTGAATTTTTGAATCCAACTTTGAATTGTAATATTTTTAGATTCTTTGCTTATATCCGGCATTTCTTACGTTGGCCTCTAATCTTTTCTCTTTGAGTAGATCCAAATTTACGCTAAGGCCTCCTCATTGTGATCGATTCGCGACACCGCGAGGTTCGTGGTGTCTAAAACTCGACTTCTAAGGGAATCACCGCCTACGCCCAAAAGCCATCCAGTATAGGGTCTCTCCTGCTTTGAAGTTTTGGGGCGCGTTGTTAAGTATGACCACAAAGATACATCCCGGGTTATTGCCCACTTTCCTTCTTATCTTCGATCTTGGCTTTTAAAGTGTGTTTGATGATTTTTGTTCACCGCTCGACACATCCCATTAGATTGAGGATGATATGGGGTCGAGAAAGAGCTTAGTGATCTTTCATTTATTGAAAAAACTTTCGATCTTGAAACCATCAAATTGTTTCCCGTTATCCGATATGATTGCTTGGGGGCAGGCCAACCGCAAATGATGTTCCACAAATGAACTTAATGACATGCTCTTGATCTATGGTTGCCAAAGCTTCAGCCCTCGCCCATTTTGTGAAGTAATCCACTACTACTAAAGCTGTGCTTGATTGAGCACAAGCTGTAGGAAGCGGCCCGATGATATCTATCCCCACCATGTGATGGCGGTGAGAAATGCCGGAAAGTTCCTCGGGAGTTACTTTTGTCAAAGGTGCATGGACTTGGCACTTGTGACATCGTCTTGCAAATACCGATTGCATCGGCTCTTAAAGTAGCCAAAAATATCCTTTGTCTAGTCACCTTGTGTGTACTAGCGATTGTCCCCAAAGATGGTTTTAAGCGATACCACCAGCCCGTGTACATCCGTAGGATAATTTGTCCTTGTTCCTGCGTAGCAGCGGAGCGCGGTATCTTTAAACCCCTCTTGTATAACCACCATTAAAATCAAAGTGATATCACGGATGCGAAATTGTAGTTGTTTTGCACGGATTACGTCTTCCCCAATGTCCCTAACATCAATAATCGATGATAGATGTCATCCGTCTCATAGAAATTGGTATCGAGGGGTACGACCAATCGTTTCTCGCGGTGGAGGGCGAGGAGAGCAGTGAGGGGTGACATCCTTCATCTGTATTCTCAGGGTTGCAAGTCGTCTTCTAGTGCATCGCTCGTGAGTTCAGCGTCTCTACCACGTACCAACTTGATGTGAATTTATTAGAACGGGGTATAATGTTTGACAACCTCTGGTAGGCCAACATTCTTTTCGTCCTTGGCCGTACTCTCCGATACTTTGAATGCTACAAAGAGCCGGTATATACACGAGCTTTTTTACACGAATGGACATTTTGAGTGCCCGTATTACGCTTCGTTGTTGGTGGCGAGAAATTAAAGTGATGGCATTTCAAAAGAGGTGCCATTCGAGGGCCAAGATTACACTACACCTCGACGATTTATTAGCGTCGCGACCCATCCACGATAACTCCAAAGGCCCGGATTGGTTGTCGTATCCCCTATGGGAAAGTTAACCGACAAAGGAATCAACTAATGCCCGAGATTTAATTGTGTCGCGGTGCGTGCGTTACACCATATTGGACTTCAATAGCTGACACTGAGGTACCGATGTATGTATCGTGCCCATGGAGAATGCCAGGAGGGTAAAAGAGGTGAGGACTTGACCTGATGATCCCGAAGAAATATGGCCTTAACTTCGCACGCTCATGATTAGAGCGTAGGCTAACTTTCGTCTCGTGGGGTACCGTTGTTGGGTCTCGCTCGAGCCTGACACAAAGTAAATGGGAAGGTGAGCGACCTTTTGCTCGTCACGAGTACCGCGCTCAGAGTTGTTTTGAGGCCGCTAAATATAGAAAAAGTTCTACCGGGGGATTGGCTTGGCCAGTATTCCGACATTGGCAAGTAGGCCTTAATCTTGTCAGGCGCTTCTTAGCTCTTTATCGTCCATTCGAACTTTGACTTCCTCCGATCGTGTCGAACATGGGTTTGCATTTATCCCCCATTCTAGAGATGAACCTTTTCAAAGCGGCTGCCATCGGGTTAACTTTTGGACCTCCTTCCATTGTTCTTGGCGCCCCATGTCCGAATAGCTTGTATTTTTGGCTGGATTAGCCTCAATCCCCGCTTCCTAACTAGATGGCCCAAGAATTTGCCCACTTCGACCCGAAGTTTGCATTTTCTTTGGATTAAGCCTCATGTTGAACCTTCTTTAGGACCTCGAAGGTTTGTCGGAGCCGTTAGATGATCCTCTCCTTCGTAGACTTTTGGCAACACGTCATCTACATATACCTCCACCGACTTGCCTATCCGCTCGGCGAACATGTGGTCAGACTAGTCTATATCACGGGTTCCGCATTTTTTTCAAGCCGGGCGGGCACTCTTTCAGCAAAGAATACATGTTCTTTTCTGTTAGGAAGGATGTGTGTTGTCGGTCCGGCTCGTCGTATAGCTATTTGATGGTATTCGATGACGCGTCCATGAAAGACATCATTTCATGTCCCGTCGTGTAGTCAATTAAATGGTCGATGTGCGGCATTGAAATAAGTCTTTTGGGCATGCCTCATTGAGGTCGGTGAAGTCGATCCAAAAGCCGCCCAACTCCATTTGATTTCTTTACTAGTACTGCTACATGCGACCATTCGCGGTTGGTGGAAACTACATGATCAAATCATTATCTAGTAGTTTTTCCACCTCCATGGCGGGCGATATTTTTTTCGGGGCCAAATTTCCTTCTTTTCGAGCCATCTACCTTCTCGTTGGATCGATATGTAGCGATGACATGCAATCGAGGATCGATTCCGGAATTCATGTCTTTGTCGCGACCAAGCAAAAACATCCAAGTTTTTCTTCGTAAGTCAATCACTTCATCTTTAGGTCGCGGGGATTTTGGACCCAATGATGACCTCAACTCAAAGCGAGTTAGATCCACTTTGACTTTTTTTCGAGCTCTTCCCCAGACGCCTGGGTCCTTCAATTCTTGGGTCATCTATCTCACTTGAGCATAAAATCTTTTCGGTTCAGGGACCCATTCTGGAGTTGAGGTCCTCGTGCTTCCTCTTTGTTTGTCTTTTCATCGCTTGATTTGATGTTGCATTTTTCGTTGTTTAACATCATTACTTGATGGCCAAAATGCAAACTAATTGAAATAAGACACGTGGTAAAGCAAACATCCTCTAGCATCCACTTGGTCACCTTTAACAAAGGCTAATAATCCCACTCTTGGTGGGAATTTTTATAAAAGTAATATGTAGAGGATGCGCCCTCAAACTCATGCTCAAAACGGCCTCCCCGGCGAAACCATTATAGGTGCTCTGGAGATCGATTACAAAGGAAATTTAGAAGCCTAGTGTTCCTAACCTTCTCATCTATGGTGGATACAAGCTCCACAATAAAGCGGATCATTCCCAGAGGTCAGATACAGCCGTTCCTAAAGCCCTTCACCGTGTGATCGCACGGGGTGATGTATGCCTCAGAGTCACCAAGTTGGTCCAAGGTATTTTTTGAAAGAATGTTGCAAAAAGCCCCACCATCGACCAAAGAAATACCAAGCGGTTGTCCCCTATTGCTGATGTTAGCCTTGATGACAAGCTGGTCATTGTTAAGATAAACAATCCCGCTTTGTAGATCTCCCCAAACTCGATCTTGTGAGTTTCCTCCACCACGGCTAAGATGGGCAAGACCATTTTCTCATGTTTCTCCATTGCCTCGCCTCCCACCTTCATTCTTCATTTTGATGAGTAGGCCGGGGAGAGGCCCCTATCAGGCGAGGCCAGCGAAATGGTATGAATGACACAACCTCCTACACCCTCCAAGCATGGGTGGTACAAAGCTCGTCATGCGAGGCCCTGTGGTACAAGCTCTCTCAGGCACCGTCACCTGCTTTGGGGATGATCTCTCACGACCTCGTCCATCATGATTATTTGCGAGGATTTCTTGATTTAACTCATCCAGACGACTCGCCTTCGTAGAGTTTCCACAACCGTTTTTAGAAGATCCCTACACTACACGTAGTGCCCTTGGAACGTGATAGTGGCAAAACTTGTTGGGTTTCCTTTGCTCTTATCTTTTGATGGGGCGAGTGCGCGTTACATATCTCGCACCTATTTGGGCATGCGTAGACATGACCCGAGTGTCATGCCTAAAAGCCCCATCGCCTTTTCTTAGGGATGGACTCTTTTAACCAGGTTTGAGTTTCTGGGGTGCCTTGTACACCCCCGTTCTTGAACTCTTCTTCGGTCGACCTCCTTAAGTTTAGAGAGCCTGGACTCTGGCGCAATTCCATGGTGTGGATTTAGATCGCAATAAGCTTTCGAAGTCGGGTAGAATATAGTAATTAAATCATGCGTGCAAAGCTTGGTCCCTTTCGAAAGGGAGGCGGTCCCAGCTAGCTTAGCCTCATCCCCACGTAGGGTCGCCCTCGATGATAAGTTTCCACATCCTTTTCGACATAGGATCGATCCGACTCGATTTTCCACCTGTCGTATTCACGGTCATTTATGCGGTTCTTGGCCCGGTGCTAAAAAAGAAGTAGTGACTTCCAGAACAATCGCCAATTGTTCTAATGTGTCCACCGAAGGGCCACCGGTAAGGAAGTACCACATATGGGCTTGGTCGCTCGATGTCAGGGGAAAAATAACCCTCTGATTCGTCGCGCTCGATTCCCCATCGAGGCCATATCACGGATTGTATTTAGCCGCTGGACCTTGGGATCCGTGGTTCCCACCACCGTAGAATGATCTAGAAAGCGTTATACTAATTTTTCCCTGGGTAGGGGCGGAGTAACCATCGCTCCCAATGGAGTCCGGGATGGTGAGACCATCATCTACTCCCGTGGAACCATTCTTCGTCCCCAACCCTTTCCATCCCGGTTGTTGGGCGGTTCTTGCCGTCGGCACTGCTGCATCGCGGGGTTGTTGGCCAGCGTTGATCCCGTGCCACGGCTCGGTTAATTGCCGAGTCACCCTAATACCTCCATGATGCATGTTTAGGGCCATGATTAGGTCTTGTTCCATCTGGCATTTTAAGGGAGAATGGGCCGGGCTTAAGCCGCTGTTTGGAGATTCCGGGCACCTTGGCCCCCGAGGCGATTGAACTACATTGTTCGATAGCCGTTTTTCCAGGCCCCGATGGTCGGAACAATTACATGCTTGGCCACATTGTAAGCCAATTGACGTAAGGATTATCCTTTTTTTTCATGGGGCCACTTTCTTTGGAGGTTCGGCATCGTGAATGGTCTTTTTGCCATGGGTAAAATCTCCTTCACCATGTGAAAAAAAACGCTTTCTTGTTGAGGACCCGTCGCTAACTTCCTTAGCGTCCCTTCCGGTGTTTGGACCGATTCATGTCAAAGGTGAGTTTTGTCGAGGCCCCGGTGAAAGTGTCGTGGAGCTTTGAGATGCCTCGACACCATCATGGCGTCCAGTCTCATTCAGATCTAACATTCCCATGATTGATCGCCGTTTAGAGCCCATGATGAGTTGTGGATTGTGTTGGGATTATAATCGGAAAGTATGCTTTTACTTTGTGTAATCAAAAACCGAATTTTGGACTTATTTCTTGAAATAAATTGTTTATCATGATGCTTTAAATATCATCGAATGTTACATATATTTATTGCATAACGCTCATTAAATAAGACGTGTTACACTATAGTTAATTTAGTGATACCATCATCACGAGGAAGATTAAATTAACAGTCCCTTGTAACTAAAAGTACATCATTCACGACCTAGATGGAAATGAACAATCCATCGTGAAAGGTTGTAGTGTAAGGCTTAGATTGGCTTGTCTTAACCAAGAGATTACACTAGTGCATGACTGATGCACTGAATAGGACCTACAGGAGGACAAATTCTTTAGAACTGAACAAGGAAGAATTAGACCTCGGTGGTTCGTTATTTCTTAATCTTCGCTTCTAAATAGGATCACGTGTGGTTGGTAACTATTGCTTTGACTTATCATGGGTAGAGAATCAACGAGATTCAATACTTTTTATCTTGGGCAATATTATTGGTCACATGTGATTGCTAAGATTTAATACGGAGAATCGTGTGCAAGTACGCTTGTTCGATTTGCCCCCTTGGGAGGTTCATAAGCTTTATCATACCAAATTTTGCAAGTGGAACTAGTTTCCGGTATGGATAATAATGTTGAATTGTTCCTTAACCAAGGACAAAAGATATTAATTAATGGAAAGCTATTTCAGTGACTTGAATTAATTAATGGGCTAGATAATCTTAAACACGGGAAATAATAACCGGGAGCCATATTGACCGTAACATGTGTTAAGATGGATGAGTGCAATATTAATTATGTAAGGGATTAATTAATATTTATGGGCTTGAATAATATTGTGGCTCAATATTGATAATTCAAGATCCATTGGAAGGTCCAATCTTAATTCTCCTCCTAAAGGCCCCTAAGTAGCCCAACATAAAGTCCAATAACCTAAAAAGGTGTTTAAAAAAAAATTGTTGCCTTATTTTTCCATTTTTTGAAATTTACGGATTAAAAGGGAGAAAGATTTTCTTTGAATTTTGTTATGGAATGAAGATATGTATTCTTGGAATACAAGATTATCTCATTAAATTCAAGAAATCTCCCACCAGTCATCCATATAAGTACATTTTCAAATTTTTGAGAAAAAAAGAAATAAAGATTTTTCTTGAAAGATATTATGAAAAGATATGTATTTCTTGAAATACAAGAATATCTCATAAATTCAAGAAGATCCAAATCTTGGATTCTTGCCTACTTTTTCTAAATATTCCATAACAAAGAGGAGGTGGGATTTTGTGGAATATTATAATTATGGGAAAAGAATATGGGAGATATATTCAAGATTTCTTGGAGATCAAGAAAAAGATTTTCCACATTGTTTTTTGCCCTAAAAAATTGACCACCACTCCTCATAAATAGGGATGATTCTTTCATTCCCAAGTACAATTCCATGTCTTGGAAAATTAGTAAATCCACAAAGGTGGTGCAACAAAATTTATTTTCCTTTTGTTAATTGTTCGCAAGCATCCTACCACCGGATAGTCGAGGCAAGGATTAAGGGAATACTTGGGAAGTTCTTTTTGGTGTGTCTAATCAACAAGACCATTGTCGCGTTCAAGAGGTATGTTCACGTAAAACTTCGTGAGAATTTCCGATCGTGGGATTCACGAATTGAATTGATTATATGCATGATTTGTTGTTGGATTATTATTTGAATTAATATAGGATTAATTCATCTTTAGTAATAATTATAAGAATTAAATTTGTATTTAAATATATATCCCGAATAGATTAAGGCATTGCAACTTATTCCCCAAGAGTTGGTGGGTTTTCACAAGAATCACATTAATTCTTCGAGAAATTTGTTTCCACAGAATCTAGCCAATTGTTGACCGATGATAATTGGGGCGATTATAATAATAATTATAATAGAAATAAGAGGATTATCAATCATAATGGAAAGAAAAAACACTGGATTTGATGACCCTGTTTAGATCCTTAGAATCGGACCTTCATCCCGGGCAACCAAGCCGGAGATATGTATATTATTAGTGCCTAAGAGTCTAAGGTGTCCAACCTTTTCAAATGTGACCTCATTGATCTATTTATATTGTCAATCCCAACTCCTATACGGAGATTTCATAAGGGAATATGCTCAATAGATGGCTTCAATCCCGTAAGTCGCCAGCTTTTGGATCGCTTGAGATCGCCTTTTTTACGGCCTTGAGTTGTGGGGCAAAATTCTCGGGCCGATCGGGGACTTGCTTTACTTTCCTGTGTGGACTTCGATTGATCAAGATTGTTTGCTACAGTCGGACTCCAGACCGGATGGTAGACTCGCAGATCGTGGTTATGACTTACGATGCTTTGTTTAGGTCGCCGACTTCCCTTTTTCCTCAAGAATAGGGTGCTCGCCATCTTCGAAAGCAACCTTCTTTTGTCGACGCTCATCCGAGATGCTTGTCTCTAAATTTGCTATTCTTGGGGCATGGGGGAGAGCAAAATAATCCGTGCTACAACAACAAGCATATGGATAGGGTTTAATTCATAATTAATAGATAAAAGATAAATAAAAAGTAGAGATCAAAATTAAATAATAAATTACTTAAATTAAAAAACTAATAATAATATCATAAATAACTTCATACAAAAATTCAGAGATTTGAAATAAAGTCTCCATATGAATTGGGGGTGATTCGCCTTTAGTAGATAAAAGATATGCACACAAATGTGTTACTGTGTAAAGAAAGGTGTGTTACTATACGACCAAAACGACATTCACTCTATTCCATTCGCTTGCCCCTCTGTCTTTTATCTACTTCTCATTTTGACTTGTGACCAACTGGTTTAAGTAGAAACCTAAACTACCAGACTACACCATTGAATTAGAAAAATTATCTTTTTTTTTTTCATCATCATGTAGTAACACACAAATTTCCTTACAATAACACATAGAACTAGTTTTGTTATTTTGTCTTTTGTATCACGATTTTTAAAGAAAAATATGTTCGACCCGATTTGACTTGCACATGATCCGCGAGTTTTCAACTCATTCTCCTTAGAACTGAACTAATATTGTACGTGAAATATTTCATAGGAAAGCCCGTCTAGTTTGTTTTATTTTTTTGAAATTGGTCTCATTCAAATAAGGTGGCCCCGAGATCGACGGAGAGAGACCACCACTGGAACTTCGGTTTGTAGGGGCTATTAATTTTTATGTATACATTATTCTCAAAATAGAAATTTATTCTCTATTGAATTTTAATTTTGTTTTTATTTTATTATTATAAATTTTATTAATAAATTAAAGCTAATTAACAAATTAAATGTTTAAAAGAATCCTTTAAACTCAACAAAGTATAACTATAAAAAAATATTTTCATACTTTTATCTCAATTTATAATTCTTCACAATATTTTAGAAGACATTAATTCGAATAATTTATTTTGATGATGATAAATGTTGTCAAAACTTTGGATACAAAATAAAACATGCCACATCTTTAGATATTGATTCAAATGATTTATTATCTGAACTGAAAAATATTACAAGTGATGTTACATAAAAAAGTGGCATTCGAAAGTCTTAATTTTGTAAATACTTCATCTCAATTTCTTGATTGTGTGTTGCATATTATTGACTATTCTTGTGACTGTGGATCTACAGAAAGAATCATCTCTAAATTAAGTTTTTTATAAAGATATTATTTATTATGTTGAATCAAAAGTTAAATGGATTAGCAACGTGTATTGAAAAAGATATGGTAAACAAAAACTTATAAAAATATTATGGGACACTCTTGTGTGTGAAGCCTCAAATATGAGAAAAAGTACTTCACCTAAGTATTTGAGTCATATTTCCCTTTAGAACATTGTTGGGTTGGAGGCTTAAAAACTCGCAACTCATATAATATGAGTAAATTAGATTCTTCTCATATATAAGTTTGTCTCGTACAAATTCTTGTTACATATTATTAACAAATTTCCTTCTCAAAATTTTAGAAGAACCAATTTTAAAATATTTATTTTATACCTTCATATGTTTTTGTGTATACTGTGTAAATCGTTTTTTTTTTCCGAAGGGAGCCCCATTTTTTTCGCTACCTCTTACCTAATATTTATGATAGGTACCAACTAATATAATTTTTTTTGAATATTTTTCATACTTGTTTTATTGAACACTTATTTATATTAATTATTATTTTACATATTGTATTTTATCATACATCTATTTTTAAACATAATATTAATAGGGAATATTGCTAAGAACTACATAAAACTCACGCCACTTGTCGCCAGTATAAATTACTTTTCCTCTTGCTACCGATAAAAATTGTTTGGCATTTGTACACAAAATAACCTTTTGCACATATGATATAAAGTATTGATTAAAAGAAAGAGTAAAAGTAGAGAAGGGACTTTGACATGACCCTGTTGTTCTCTCTCCTCCGTAATACTCTTCTTTTCTCGTAAGTACTCTCTATCTCCCTCCCCCTCCCTCCCTCTCTCCATCCATTAATATTCTCCTCTTATGGTTACGGTGGTGGGGGAAATTTGACGCATGTGCATAGGGGATGGCAACGGATTTGGTTTTAGAAGCGGTTTAGCCAAACCCGTTACCCACCCCGCCAAATTTTTTGTCATCCTCAGAACCCACCCCGCCCCTTGAACCCAAGTTTTTAACCTCACTGCGTCCAATTTTATTTTTCTACACATTTTTTAATTCATACCCTAACTTCATACATATCATTCCTAAAAATAAATACATTAATTAGAATCATTCAAATTATAACAAATAAAATACCTAATTTCATAATCAATCTCACATCATAGAGCACAAAATTCAAAAGTTTTAATCAATCCCACATCAAAGAAGATTATTTAATGAGACAACATTTTAATTAGCTCTAGTTAAGCCTTCGGACTCCATCTATTTTAAAAAGATAGATATGTTAGTATTTTAGAAAAATAAATAAAGATGAAAATAAATAAATAAGCAAAAAAATAATTTATCTCTACCTCCAATTCATACAATTATTTTTTGCGACCAATTCATACAATTAATACTTGAATTTGTATTATTTGGGTGAAATAATTGAAATTTGTTTTGAATTATGTACATTAGATATCTACTCATTCTAATTTCTTCTCAATCTAAACTAAAGCACTTATTCGATAAAAGAAACTGATAAAGCAAAGAAAGAAACAATTCACTGTGAAAGAAATAAACCCTATACAAAATGCATTTAATTTAATAAAAAATTATAGAATTAGTATATATTTATATACTGGCTGGTTTACTTTAATATACCGTAACTCCACCCCGCCCGCAAAAAAAAACGTTTGACCGGTTTAACCCTCCAAACCCGTTTAACGGGTTTTAACTTCGCCCATCCGGGCGGATTCGGTGTCGGTCCGGGGTTTTAACCCGCCCCATTGCCATCCCTAGACAGGTAGTAAGATCTCTCTCTCTCTCTCTCTCTCTCCTCTCTCTCTCTCTCTCTCCATATTCTACTCTTATGGTTACGGTGGTGCGGGAAAATTTGATGATAGGTAGTAAGATCCACCGCCGTAATGGAAGGCAAAGGGTAATAGGATAATAGAAGTCGGCCCATCGGGCTGAGGCGAGGGCTAGAAATATTGAAAAAGAGGATGAAGAAATTTAAAATCACTACTATTTAGAGCTTGAAATTTTTAGATGAAAAAAGAAACTATATGAATTGTGATGCAGTGATTTGGTGGAAAGGGGGGAAAAGAAAGTGAAGTTGGAGTAGTTTTAATGATTTTGATGTTGTTTTATGTGGGAATTTTGGGAGTGGGAGTGGTGGTAGATTTCTTGTTGATGATAGAAGAACCATCATCATCATCTTTCAATACCAACACCACGCTGCATGTAAATAAGCAAATTGATTATATGTATATAGCAATGTGTTACGAGCGTATGTAATGTATTATGTGGATATCTGATGCATTATATGTGTATGCAACTTTTATTGTGCAACTTTATTGTGTGAGTGTGAAAGCTTTACTATGAATGTGCATCTCATTTTGCAAATATGCAACTTCAAATTTGGAAATAAACAATGAAACAAGTTTTTAAATTATTTTACTATCGCTATTATAATTGTGACCAAATAAAAAATGAGACAAAATATAAAGTAAATATAAATTAAAATATGCAACTTTAATGAGAATGTGCAACTTTTACTGCGCACGTGCATGTCATTGTGCAAATGTGAAATTTTATGTTCGAATGTGCTCTTTTTTGTGCGGATATGCAATATTCTGCACAAAACAGTCAGACCCGAATATAAAAAAATAAAGAATGAAGAAAGTTTTTAAATTATTTTATTATTGCTATTATAATTGAGGGTGAGACAAGGATTTGTCAGTCACATAGCCACCATTTCAAGAAACAAATAAAAAATATGAAGAAAAACATAAAATTAATAAATCAAGACATAAAGTAAATGACAAGACATACTAATTTAAAAAAGTCATGATGACTTCTTTCAATTGTCTTCTCAAAAACCCCAATAAAATTAGTCAATACAATCAATTTTTATTGTAATAGATAGCAAAAAATATGTGCAATGTACCTCTAAGTAATTTTGGGATGTGAAATGTAGTAAGTAGTCGGTTACCCTATTAACAGCGCTGGAGCTGACTTATTTGTCCGACCAAAAAAAACTACGTAAAGTATTTAGGGTCTGTTTGGTTGGGGTAATGAAAATGGGTAATGAGAATTATTCTTATTAATACTGCTTGACAGTTTTGATGTATCCGTAATAAAAATAAAAATAAAAATATATAAATAATTGATTACCCTACTTTTACCGCTCACTCAACCCTAATCATATGATATCCATTATTGATTTTCAAATCAAACGCCCAATTGTAACTTACCCCTCAATAGTACTCATTACTATTTTCATTTTCAAATCATATCAAATGGACTGACTTAGTTTATTTAAACGATCATATTGTAACAGAAGAAATAGAAGTATAAAAACGAATAAGAAAAGGGTCGGCTGATATTGATTTAAGTAATTTAGGCGGCCAATATGTCGACCACTGTAAACATGGGTATCATTGAAACCATCCAATTGGCAGCCTATCTTAAATTCCTCGTTATTGCTTTCTGTGCCCACCTAATTAATGGAATTAGTAATAATCTAGATTATATACTTACAAATTAATATGGAGTATGTATATATAATTATATACATTGTATATGTGTACGTGTATAATGGGTTCAAAATTTTCAAAAAAAATTGCACATACTTTATTTAATACTTGCCATGTCTTCAGTTAGTGTTGCCGACTTCCATGAGAAAAATAGTTTCTGTAAATGGGTGGCTACAAAATTTTGTGAAAGTTCAATAATTAAAAATAAAATAAAATTATACTGTAAATTTTTTATAGGCCAGGTGCACCCACATAATCTCAGTATATTTTTGTTAGGTGTTTTACAGAAATATATTAATTATTCATAATTAATACCATTAAATGAAAAATATTATTATTCAGTGAAAATAATTAATACCGTCTAAATATAAAATTAAATTGCATGAAATACCAATACGTACATGATTCTTTTAGAACTATAAGCTAATTTTCTTGTAAAGTTAAACTCGACATAATTTATTAATAATTTGAAATTCATATCTCTTTTAAACTAGATAAAAAATTGAGTTGGTCATCAGAAATTGGTCGAAATTACCCATCAAATGCAAACTAGCTGTATAGTAAAATTTATTTATATAATTTTTTGAGGGCTAAATTTTATACTCCCTCCATTTTTTATTAGATATCGTTTTAGATTTTGAAATATTTTTTTATTAGATGTCGTTCTGGGATTTCCTCCCATTTTATCTCATATATACCCTTAACATAATAATTCAAAATTTCAAATTTCCTACAAATATGTTGTGTGTAGAATTTTTTCAGCCAATAGTAATCATTGTTAATTTTTTTTAATTAATATTAACTAAGGTTAATTTTGGCATAAAAATATATCCTTAATTTGTCTTAAAAACTCATAATGACATTTAATAAAAAATGGAGGGAGTATGTATCAAGGTGCACATTAGTGCACTTTAAAACCATGCAACTTATTATATTGAAAGATTCAATTTATTTACACTGAATCATGGAACAATTAACATGGAACAATAGTTACACCTGTTGATTAAATGTTTCAGATCTTTCAAAGATAACAAATTGTAAAATTTTAAAATGCATTATAAATGCATCAATATTTGGATGCACACTAGATCCACTCATTTTTATGATTATAAATGATGTGCATTAGTATGCGGATTTTAGATTAACTAGTGCAATATATTCGTCTCGGTCCGCTTCCTTTGGTCTTGTCTTCCACAAATAGCGGTTTCCTCGTTTACAAGCGTGTTTATCCCCCGGTGTTTCATGCCTTGGAGTTAGCTTACGTGTCTATGGGCCGGGTGAACCATCTACACCCTAAACATTAAATAATAAACCCTAAATCATGACCAATTTGGGGTCGGGTGAACCATGAACCACTCGGTAGGGTGATGGAACCGGAGGGGGCAGAATGGACACGCGGGCGCAAAATATATTTAAAACACCAAATGAAACACGCATGTGAAATACGCAATCCGAGCCGTGTCTTCCACGATAACAAATTAACAAGATTTATTTTGATTAGAGTGGATAAAATTGTGCACCAACTATATTTTTTTAAAAACTCGGTGCAAAATCAAAATTTAATCGAGAATATTTTTTATGATGTTGTTAGAAAATTTATGTTATGGCTAGTGTTTGGGTCATGGAGCTTGATTGACTGCTTCACGTCCCCACTTTTCGATGATCGATCAAAATGAGTCTTTAAGGGATTGACTCAGTTTGCTTGTAAGTACCTATCTGATTTATTATATTTGTTATCATCGAAAATAATATATAATATAAATCTTCTAATTTAGTAGTGTCCTAAACATAGTCATTTCAGATGAATTGTGTAATTAAATTTATAATATTATTTAATTTTATTTTTATCAATTTTTTTATAATTGCAATTTAAACTCTAACAGTTTCCAAATCCAAGTGACTATAAATTATGGCACACAGATTTATTCATTCCATGATGCAAAATAATTGATGAATGAGGTAAACGAAGGGCCATTCTCATCCTGATCAAGTTTAATTGGAGCTTAGTAATTAGAATATCAAAGAGGGCGTGGCATTATTCATCCTAATCACTTGTACACTTGGACTATAATTAATGCTCTATATATAATTTGTTCTTGTCCCATCCTCGTTTTTTAAGCTTTAATTTGTATCTTTATTTTATGTGATCTTTCCAATATTTCAACGATATTTGATTTATTCGAGTATCCCAACGAAATTAAACACCATTCATGTTTCTGAATTGGGACTTAATTAATTAAAAAAATTTAACATGTGTACATTGTGTAAAAATAAAATATATAATATATATATATATATATAATTTTTTATTTCAAATCGTAGCTATCCTTACCGACCCAAACATAAAATGACAAAAAGAAATGGAAAACGAATATATGCTATAATAATAAATTTATCATGTGATGCAACGCGTGGGGAAATAGAGCCACCACCCTAATATTACGTCATTGCCCTCCATTGACTTCTTCTTCACGCTGCTACACAATTATTTCTATATTTATTTATTTTTGGCAAAAAAGTCATGTTAATTTTTCGAGTGTGCACTTATTTTATAACTAGTACTTTATGTTAGAACAACTAATACTTTATACTGAAACAATTAATATTATCAGACTAATACATTTTGATAAAATAATTAATACTATTAAAGAATAAACAAAATGCAAATTAATTGTGCGATTAAACTGGTATTCACACGACTTTGTCATATTTATATGTTGGTCTATTATTAATTAATTAAAGACTTCATATTTTCCAAATAATTTCTGTTCACACTGGAGTAAAATTAATTGTACAAGTCAAGTATGTTTATCTGCTCGGGCCTATTGTTAATTAATAATTAAAGTCTAAAGACTTCATATTTCCCACTATCTTTCCGTTCACATTGTTTGAAGCAAAATTAATTGTACAAGTCAAATTGAATTACAATTTTCGTATTCTACCTATTTTGATTTTCCCGTCAAACTGAAATCCATTAACCGCTAACAAATAATCAACCAACCATGGTCCATAATTTGAACAAATAAAATCAACTCTTGAATTTTACTATCTTCATGATACAAAAAAAAATAAAAAATCAATCAATAAACAAATAACTGCCAGCATGACCCAATCATTTGTATGTACATCCCAAAAAAATTACTACCCCATAAATAAAAATAAACACAAAAAAAAATAAAAAATCAAACATTAATTAAAAGCGAATGACGGGATTTCTTGGACGGATGCGGGCTCTCAACTTCGTCCTCAACGCCGGCGCCAAATCCCGGCAGAATTCCCGGCAACGCCGGCAGGTTCAGGTCAAAACCCCTATGACTGACGGTGGACCCCACTCCTGATGATGACGTGGCCCTGCTGCCGTTGCTGCTCGGTGCTCCACCCTCGTAGTGGCGGCGCTTGTGTCCTCCGAGGGCCTGTCCGTGGGGAAACACCGATGACAAACGGAGCATTCGTGAGCCCTGCCGCTGCCGCTGGAGGTGGTGGCGGCGGTGGAGGTGGAGGCGGCGGGGAGGTCGTTTCCGGGGCTGAGCTTGCGGTGGCTGGCCTTGTGGCCGCCTAACGCTTGGTAAGAGGCGAAGGCCTTGTCGCAAACGGAGCACTTGTACACCAATTTGGAAGGGTCGGATGGCGGTTGTTGTACTTGTACCTTGTGGAGTGAGGGTTGTACCTTGGGGAGTGATGGTTGTACCTTGGTGGAAGTGGGGACGCCTCGGGCGAGCATGATGAGGCAGAGGGCTAAGTACTCCTCTTCGGTGGGCTCGAGGAGGGCGCGGGGCCTTTTGGTCCTTTTACCCTTTGTCCATGACTCGAGGGCGGCGGAGTCAGAAGTCGAAGGACTAGGCAGCGCTGCGGTGGGGGAGTTCAAAGCTTCAAGTGCCATTATTCAAAAAAAGAAAGTGGTGGTTTTGTGTTGTAAAATGAGAGAGAATATTAAGAAGAGTGATGAATTATATTTGTAAGAGTGAGATTGAAGTGGTTATATATAAGGGGGGAGTGGAGAAAAGTGAGGAAAAGGGGGGAAGTTGCGTGACAAGTGTGGAAATTAGTAAGACGGTTACTCAAGTTAGATGAGAATTGGCATAGGAATAGGATAATGGATATTTAATTAATTATTATGGTTAGAGGGACACGTTTAGTTGGAAGAATTGGGGTGGCTTGAGGGCCAAGTGGAAGCAACTAGAAAGAGAGAGAAAGTGGACTCTACTGCGTTGCCGACTCTGTCCTCGTCAATCCTTGTACGCGTTTCATATGAAGGATATTTCTAGCAGGGAGTGTTATTAATTATGACGTAGCCTATTCTTGCAAGTTTCATACTCTTTTTTTGTTTTCTGTTTGCATCTTAATACTATTTTCGTAACATACTTCCATCACAATTATTATTAGAGGCACATTTGCATTTCACGATTTTACAGTGAAATTGAGCATTAATATTTTAAAAATAATGAATTTCTTTTTTTTTTTTAAAGCAAACAGGGTCAAGGGTTACAGTGAAGTGAGATCCTGTGATTTAGATAAAATATGTCTAGGAATATCATCGTCCACCAAAGCACGAGGGAGATGAGATTTTGCAAGTCAGTTGGGCCAGATTGTGTGTTGTCATGTTTTCCGTGCGTGGGCAGTGATGAACACCTTTCACTTGTGTGTTTGAGAGAAGAGCCCTTGCCTTGTTAATAGTATTTTCTTCGTAGCCTTTGAAGGGTTTGTCAGATTTGTTAGCTTGTAAGACATCCAAAGAATCCGAGTAGACAGTAATATGCTCTGACGAATTTTGAAAGAAGAAGGAGAGACCATCCACCACTGCATGAACTTCAGCCGCCATAACTAAGCCTGGGGGGTTGATTCTGTGAAAGCCCGCCGCCCAGGGCTCTCCCCTAAAGTCCCAGATACAGAAGCCGACAGCGAAGAGAGAGGAATCCTCTTTGTAGGCCGCGTTAACTTTTAAGGAAAAACTGCTTTTTGTGGAATCCCGGGGAGGTTGAAACGGTCTGCCCGGATTAGAGTATGTGCTAGAAAGTTTCTTCCTCTCCGAATGAAACTGGTCAAGGTAAGCGTCTATCCAGGTGGCTTTAATCTTATTAGTAGCAAGACTCTGAGGGTTACATTTTCCATGAGAACGATCGCATCTTTCTTTCCAAATACACCACATTTTGGCTCCAAGCCTTTCAATATCTGGGCAATCTAGTGATCTCAAGAAAAAAATAATGAGGCTTTCGTGGGATCCGGACCGAGCCTTTTTTATGTGGCCCCACCACTGTGTGTTCTTCCAAGCTTGTTTGAGTTCCTGAAAGCAGAAGATAGCGTGATTAGTGTCAGCTTGGTGATAACCACAAAGTACGCACCTGGGAGAGCTAGGCACATGATGGGAAGCCAGATTGGCTTCAGAAGCAATTGCGTTGTATGATGCTTTCCAAAGGAAAATTCTGATTTTCGGTAGAAGATTGAGTTTCCAGATTTTGGCCCAATAGTTGGCAGAGTGGCTGGTTGAGCTCCCCTCGTTGTTGATCTTTGGAATGAGATTCTCCATATTGTACCAATAAGCCGTTTTGACCGAGTAAAGACCGTTTTTGGTAAATCTCCAGAAACGCGCATCGTGTGAAGCATCGAGGTCAATGGGAGTTCTCTTGATTGCATCCGCTTCGTATTTGAGGAAAAGGGAAATAATCTTGGATTAATCCCAGGACTTAGTCGCGGTCAAAAGTTCTTGAGCTTTGACATTACTGTCGTAAGTGATATTCGAAGTGATCTTGCCAGCATGAAGTTCCGGGATCCATCTATCCTTTCTGATATGAATATTCTTGCCATTTGCAACTTTCCAGCAAAGGCCATCTAAGATAGCTGATTTGCTCCACATAATGGACCGCCAGATGTAAGAGGGGTTAGAGCCTGGGGTGGCCTCCATAATATCTGTGTGTTTGAAATATATGGCCTTGAAAACTACAAACACCGTGAGTGCAGGTTGAGGATTATTCTCAGTTGTTTTTTTTGAAAGCGAGCTTTATTGAAAGTCACCAAGTCTCTGAAGCCCATTCCTCCGTCCTTTTTCGGTTTTGTAAGAGTTTTTCAGTCCTTCCAGTGGATTTTCTTATCCGAAGAGTTACCCCCCCCACCAGAACCTGGTGCAGATTGATTCTATATCACCACATAAGGTGGTGAGTATCCGAAAATAGGACATAGCGTAGGTAGGGATGACTTGGATAACCGCCTTAAGGAGAACTTCTCTGCCACCCTCGGAGAAAAATTTATTTCTCCATCCGTCAATTCTTTTGGAGATCCTGTCCCTGAGGTAGCCAAATTGAAGCCTTTTACTTTGAATTGAGAATGTAGGCAACCCTGGTAGAAATCGTGGGTACGACAAACTTGGATATTGAGGCGGTTTTAAAAAAAGATGCTTATCGGGGAGAGGTATTCTTATTGAAAGTGATAGGCGATTTGTCAAAGTTGACCCGATTGACACGAGGCTTTCTCATATTTGTTAAGGCATTCTTTGATCGCCCTCTCAAGTCTTTCTTTACATCACGAAGAAGAGGAGATTGTCATTTGCAAAGAAAAGGTGGGTTATCATGGGGCTTCCCCACCCCCTTACACCTCCTCGAAGTTTTTCTTCGCCCTTCCATTGATAATCGATGAGAGACCTTGAGAAACCAGGACAAAAAGGAAAGGGGAAAGAGGGTCACCTTGCCGAAGACCCCTGGAGGGGAGTACCTTACCCTTGATCTCATTGTTGACTTTGAAGGAGTAGGTAGGCAAGGATACACAACGCATGATAAGATTGGTCCATCGACCATCAAAGCCCATCTTATTCATAATTTTTTCAAGGTATAGCCATTCCACTTGATCATAGGATTTACTCATATCGAGTTTGAGGGATGCATAGCCTTGTTTGCTTTTATTGTTCCTAAGCGATGCATTCATTCATAGCCAGAAATGTTGTCGATGTGGAGTCGTCTGGAATGAAGGCACTTTGGTTAGGATCAATAATCTTTTCGGAGGACCCTCGAACTCATTAGTGATAGTTCGAGCCATAATCTTGTAAGTAACATTACACAGGCTGATAAACCTGTACTCTTTTAGCGTTTTTAGCTCTTTTGACTTCGGGATGAGAGAGATAATGGTCGGGTTTTGGTTGATGAAAGTCGACGTTATCATTAAGCAATTTCGGGAGAGAGAGCTTGTGACATTGTTTAGATGTCATCCCAAGCTTGCTTTGAAAGAAGAGTCAGAAAAACCGTCCGCCCGGAGCCTTAGAAGGATTAAGGTCGAAGAGATCTTTCCTGATTTCTTCTCCATCGAAAGGTCTAATCAGATGGTAATTCATCTCTTGGGTCACCAAAGGTTGGATGTGATTAGTGATACCCTCGATATCCTCCAAAGAAGGGTTTTGAGTTTGTAAGAGTTTCGAGTAGAAATCAGAAATGGAGTTTGCAATGTCCTCGTCATCAATAAGAGTACGTCCTTCATCATCCACTAGTGCATTTATTCGATTCTGCTTCTTACGGCACGAAGCCGTTTTATGGAAGTAGGTAGTATTTTTGTCTCCCGAGTTAAGCCAATTCACTCTTGATCTTTGCTTCCAGTGTGTTTCCTCCTGATTTAAGAGTTTTTCCCGAGTATTTTCCAAAGACTTCACACGTTGCATATCGAAAGTATGATCTTCTTTGTTGAGTTGATCGTTAAGCAAGGTTCGGGTGCGTTTGATTTTCCTACCCGTGTCGCCAACTTTGATCCTTGCCCACTTTTTGAGGTTCTCCGCCATAGCCCCAAGTCTATTATTAATGTTAGGGAGTACTCAGGCATCTTCCAATATTTGGTTAGAACTTCTTTGTAGTCCTCTTCCAACAACCACTTATGTTCAAAACTAAGGTGAGAGGCACTTTGGTTCGAGACCGGGTGGTCGAGCCCAACTTTATCAGAATTGGACGGTGGTCCGAGCCGTAATAATCAAGGTTTCTGACCGAGGCATCCGGGAAATCAGTTATCCATGAGCTATTAGCCACGAAACGATCGAGACGAACCATGACTCTTTGAGTATCCGTCCTCATATTATTCCAGTGAAGTTCGGTCCAAAGGCGCACCAAGATCATGCAAGTCATTAGTTAAAGGGCATTATTAAAAGCTTGCATTTGAGTAAAAAGCTTTGGGAGGACCGGCTTGTTTTTCTTTCTCGTAAAGAATTTCATTAAAGTCGCCACCTACAATCCAACCATCATAGGAATTAGTATGGGTACTAGCAACTTTATTCAAAAGGTCCCAAGAGAGATGCCTTAAATTATTATTAGGGTTACCATAAATACCCTTAAAAAACCAATTATTGCAATTGTACGTAATAAGACTATCAATATGACCCGACGAAAACGACAAAACCGAAACATTTAACTTATCATTCCAAAACAAGATGAGGCCACCACTTTTACCGATAGGATCAACACAAAAATAACCCAGGAAATTAAACAAAGTACTCCATTTAGCAACTACAGATTTAGAAACTTTAGCTTCGGAAATAAAAACAACATCGAGGATTGATCCACGAGGAGTCGTTGGAGATTTTTGAACGCATTGTCCCCGAAGCCATGGGCATTCCAATGAAAGAAGACTCATGGTTGTCGGTGAGGGTTGACCTCGTCAACCTCCATTGTTGCATCAGGAATGGTAGGGGCTTCGTTGTAGGCAACCTGGACTTATTTCTTCTATTTTTTTATAGGAGTTTGGGAGAAGTAGTCTTGCTTGATGGCTCTTTTCAAGCCAAGTTTGGTCTCCTCTTCAACTTTTGTTTTCGGGGTACCACCAGTAACAATCTTTGTCTTGCCGTGTGGCTTCTTTGCAAGCTCAGTTTTGGGAGGATTTGACGTCGACCCGATAGAGAAAGAGTGATTGAGATTTCCTGCAAACAATGAAAGCAACTCATCGATTGGGTATTAGTGCACTTTCGGCTAGTAAGAAAGCGGATCGACAAGCGTGGGATTCTCCGAGCCAAAAACATAGATTAGGGGAGAGTTAAGAAAAGAGTGGAGGGTTTTGTTGAGGTTAATCTCAAGGGTTTCCTACCAGAGAATTACAGGGTGACAAGGTCGACGATGGGGGAGGCGAGATCAGTTGTGTTTTCAGCCTGGTTGCGGAGAATGAGGGAGTTTGAGGCATCATTCGGATTCGGATTAGGGTTTGGGACAGGAAGGGGAGTGGTTTTAACAGATTTCTCAATCTGAGTTTTAGGGATTAGAATATCCCATCTCAGAGTAGTGGTGTTTGAGGTGGAAGCGGGTGGTTTTTTCTTGTCAGAATCATCAATGGTATGGATATTATAGGGGCGGGTGATATGGCACTCTTGCTCTTTTGAATGAGTCCATTGGGGCGTAAAGTCAGAAGAGAAGGCAGTTGTTGTCCGGTAGGGGTCTTAGGGGATTGGGAGAGTATCAAATCTGGTTTTTCAGCATTCAAACAGTCAAGCTCGTTGCTGATCTCTTCGAGGGAGATCGCATTTTGCCCATTAGCCCTCAGCCAAGAGCCAAAGTATTTCTTTCCATCCCGCCGATAATGGAGCGATCTTTGTCGGTGGATTGAGCACTTCCAGCCAAGATAATAGCGAAAACCGAAAGTTTCGTGGTCGAAGATAACCCCTGTTCATAGAACCTTCGATGTTAATGGTAGCCAGCGGCGGAGAGAGGCTTACCCGACATCGACCATGGTGCGCGAACCCGAACACATTCTCGAGGACCACCCCTGGTCAGAATCACTCTTGACGTCGAAAGTATATCGCCAAGGCAGATCGAAGATCCCTGGCCCCTCCTCGGGTCATCGCCTCTAATCCGGAGTACTGCACTTGAATCGAGCGCACCTCTCGAGCGCAAGCTCAAAATCGAGGGTTTTTCGTCCCCCCTCATACGTGAGAGGAGAAACACAGAGCCCCTATAGTTCTAGGGTTGACGATTGAAAATCCGGTCGCATTCATTCCTGTCTGTAAACTCGAAAATATAGAGACCACCACCCAAAGGTTTGATTTCCATAGGTAGTTTGAGGTCCCAAATCTTGGGGAGCCCCGTGTGGAGGTCATGGAGGCCAATGCATTCACGGGGTGGCGAGGTGTTTCGATCGATGGTGATGGGAGTATTTTTAGTCCTCAAAGATGGCCAACTTATTCCACAGAGCTAGGATTTAGTTCTCCATGGCGAAAAACACGCAAAAAACGATAAAAACATAAAAAAAGAGGGGAAGGGAAAGAGCCGGTAAACTCGGGAAGTGGAGGGGGGGTTTGGAGTGGGGAATGCAAATCGCCTGGAGATAATATATCCAAAAGGAATGTTCTATCTGCAGGTGTGTAGAGATTTGGTGAGATTTGCTTTGAGTACACCTCATTAAATATCCACTTAGGGATGGAAAACAGCGCACGCGCGAAACGACACACAAATCTCAAGCCCTAAAACCCTAAAATTCGAAAATTAGGGTTTGGAGGCTGAGCGGGAGGAAGGAGACGGACAGTCTCTAGAGAGAGAAAGTGACCATAAAAATAATGAATATTAATTTGTGTTAAATTATACCTGTTTTATACATGAGATCGTCTTATATAAATATTTTATCCTATTATTATTGTACGTATAAGCTCATAAACTAGTAAATGGACCGTTTTTTAATAATGACAAACTCTTGTACACACTTGTTGTAATGTGCAAATAATATTTTTCCATTGAATAGTATTATTTATTTTCACTAAAATTATTAGTTATTTTTACTGGAATATATTACATGTACTGAAAAATATTTCTCATTTTCATTGAACAATATTATTTATTCTCAGTGAGTTGTTTTCTTTATTTTCTCTGATCAATATTAGTGATTTTCACTAAATAATAATGACTAGATCTTGTATGCACAAGGTGTATCATGCACTCCATAGTTTATTTTAAAAATTTATAATTTATTGCATTGAAATTCGCGTTTTGTTACACTAAAACGTACAATTATGTTTTACGAACATAGGTTTCACGTTTCAATGTAATAAGCAACAACTTTTTTAAATATACTATAGAGTGCTTAGTGTACATGATACTCTGTCAACAATAATACTTGTTGAATAATATTAGTTGTGCACTACTTGCACACTGCAAAGAGGGCACACAAGTGTTATTCATTAATAATATTTTAATTAAGAGTAGGTCTCAAGTGCACCGTTAAACTAAATTGTATTTTTTAAATGTGTAATTTTTTTTCTATATGTTCAATTTATTTTACATGGAACAAATTGAATGTTCCCGTCTAAATAAATTAAACATATTAAAAAATAAATAAATTCTATATTTTAAAAAATACATTTGAATTGTACAGTGCACCTGATACATATATGGAAGACTTTGTTCTTTCACTAAACAGTTGAGAATAATGAGATTCTTTTACGAAAGAAATTAGGGCGAGAAACTAATTCTAGATTGTCATTTAACTAATATACCAATTCTTGAATTAACAAAATATATCTTAATAAATAGTAAGTAATTCGAATTCTCAAAAGAGCTATTTTAATAATCATGAAAAATTGACTAAAATCAGACTCAATTAAGTTAGTAATTTCAAAAGAAGCACAGATTTGAATTCTACAAACTACAAGTGGCAATTAGCCTAAATTAATTCACAAATAAATAGACTTGTTTAATTTAATTAGAATATGCGTGGCAAAGAAGAAAGTAGTAGTTTGGGGTGTAAAAGAAAAGCAGCCACTGCGTTTACTTTTCTTCAAGAGTCGGCGGCTATTCATATAGAGATGGAGGCTTTAGTTAACTGTACACGTGTAGTTCATGAATGCTTCATGAAGCCCACAGATATGACCCAAACTTCTACATTCAATTAATTAGTTAATTAATTAATTAATTAATTGATACACATTTTGGACTGGTGTATTAGCAACAAGTTGGCAAATTCTTCACTGTAATTGTGTTCCTCTAGAATTGTCAATTGGGTGAATATAATATAATAATATGTTGCACCACTCCACTACCATTTTACTCTGCTTACTCAATGTCCACATGCTTTGCGTGACCTATGGTATGAGATCATCATAAATTCATTTTTCACTATTTCGGCTTCTTATATTTACCGAATATCAGTAATAATTGTTGAAAATTCAAGGAACCCTCGACCAAAAATAGTAATCATAATAATTGAATTCAACGCTATTAAAAAATTGTGATAATCATAATAAAAAAGGGTTGAACAATATTACATTTTATATATTTTTTGTATGTATATATAGAGGCAAAATGTAAAAGTAGTTAATTTGGACATCGAAAATCATGTCTGGTCTCTAAAAAAATTATTAATCGATTTAATTGTGAACATACATAGTAGTAAAAAGATTTGCTTGAACATTTAATGAAAAACCCGCACTGTAAATGCTAAAACCACGCCTAATCCACCCCTCTTGATGATAGCATGAAATACAAGAAGAGAAACAATGAGCATTATCTAGGAGGAATGGAGGATAGTAGACTCAACGTCGATACGAGCAATCGAATACACACCATAATAAAACACAAGAAAAAAAAAAACTTAAATGCAATCCAAAGAAGGCCTTGAGGAAATTAAAAGGGCGTTTTGGAGTTGGTCTTCGATTAAATCACTTTTTTTTGTAATTTTTCATTTTCGGAATGATTAACTAATCCTAAACTTATACTTGAGAGCTAAGACTCTTGTTACTCTGTACATTATTGCACAGATACTTCCTTGTTCTTTGTTATTAATTAATAAAGAACTTTTACTTACCAAAAATATATATATATATATATATATATATATATATATATATATTTTTAAATAAAGATGAAATATATTAAATTAAGTACAAGGGTATTCCAAAATCCAAAAAAAATACAATTCAGATGATAAATTACAGTTTAAGAGGCAAATATTCTAACGGTTGGCAATCAAGTCCACTCATACTTTCAAACACATCAAAACCAAATGAAGTCTCTCATACCTTAAAAAACATGACAAACTCTCAGTATATATTTGCACACACATAAATATTATATATAGTATTAATTTAAAATATATTTAATAGTATCAATTAATAAATTTGTTGATATTAATTTATAAAACGCGTCTAATATCAATTTCATATTGTGGATAAATTTCATTGAGACTAACTCCAAAATTATAAAAAATTTGAAATTTTTATTGATGTTAAGAGTCGTATTATTCTCTAGATCTAGAATATTAACTAATACTGTTTTAAAAAATAGAATATTAACTAATATTATTTTCACTGTTTCGCAAAAAAAAATACAATATTACCTAAAAAAAGTCAAGAGTTCTAGAAAGTTCTACTTGACCAGAGTTTAGTTGGTATATATACATCTTAAATTTCAACTTTGGATTATGAATAGTCGTGTATGACGTCGTCCCCATGAGTCATGACTACACAGTTTGTACATAATGAAAACACTCATGTGGTTAACCAAAAGTAACACAAGTCAAAAATGGAGCATCCAAGAAATATCCTAGCTACTGCGCCAGATTGCGGTCAAGAGAATTTATATTTTTGGTTGATTGGGCAGGTTTAAATTTTTTGTGGTGAATCATGAACGAAGAATTCACCTCGAAATTATGTAATTTAAATGGAGAGATATATGTGAAGGTGTGAATCAAAGGTTTTAAATGTTCACAAAAATTATTGGATCATGTCTTCTAATGAAAAGACACAAAGGAATAATTTATCCCAAATGGTGCACCTATTAACGTGTTTATATCTTAAAATCTATAAAATGCATCATTTTCATTCCACAAACCGATCGCATTATCAATCAAAAATCAAGAATTCGAGTAGATCTGGTGTGAGTCCGTTTCACCGTAAAAAAGAGCATAAATCACCAGGGGCGGAGCCAGGAAAATAGAATGGGGGGACCAACAAATAAAAAACTTATATAACCAATAATTTTTAAGCACACTTGCGTGAGAGATTTCAATGCATAACATTCTGAGCATAATCTAAATATTGACGCTTTAACACTTTGAAAGATGTGGATATGTTAATTTATAGTTTGTATCGTCTCATATATGAGACCGTAGTTTTTATCATAATTTTTTTAACTTGTTAAAAACTTATTAAAGAAATGCATAACATAGTCTTCTTAGTATTTCAATGAGAGAATTTTAATTTTAATTTTATTAATAGATATAAGTGAAAGAATCTATAATAAATGGGAGCGTTTTAGGCTAGGGCTCATATGCAATTGAGATCCGTGCACTCGCCTCAACCCTACCCAATCACTTAAATTCGGGTCGTGGGCAAACCGTCACCTCGCTATTATTTCTAAAAAGCACATCTCGCAAAGCAGATCTGAAATTATTCGGTTCAATTAATTTTTGTTTTCTCGCCACCACGATGATGTCACGCACTCCGAAATCGTCGGTGAGCCACTTGTCGACGACGGGCTGAGGCGCCAGTTTTCTTGGGGCAATAATCTTTCCTCCCCTACTTCCACTACTTATGCTGAGACTGGTTTATATTAGTTCGACGACTATTTCTTTATTGCGATGAGAAGAAATTATTCCTTTGCTGAACATTTATCAAAGATTTTTCAAAGTGTACCTTGCATTTGCAAGTTATACTGGTTCTCTGCATAATTCCAGATGAAGATGGAAACTACAAGTTAAGTTTAATTTAATGGAGCCCTAATTGGTCAAAACAGAGAGGACTGCTTTATTTCTGCTTCTTTTAAAATTATGTAGTCCTTTTTAGAATTGGAATAACGCTAGTGATTGTCAGAATCCTCAAACGCCTCATCAAGTCCGGCATCGTCGCGACCGCTGCTGTAGTAAGATTCATCTTCAGAATCCATGGCGTTGCAGATAATTAGGAAGATGCACTTTTTGCTTATAGTAAGTTTCATGTTTTTGTTACTGGTAGTTGCACATTTCCATTATAAGTAGTTGCATGTTTTGGAGATAGGTAGTAGCACGATTCTATTTTAAGTAGTTGCACATTTCGTTGTGATGGTTATGCGATTCTACTATAAGTAGTTGCACGCTACATTACAAGTAGTCATGGACGCTTCATTATAAGTAGTCGACACTTACATTATCAATAGTCACACTTACATTATTAGTAGTTGCACGCTTAAGAGGTTATAAGCGATGACGTTGTAGGTAGTTGCATGTTTCAATGATGAAGATGGGAGTTGCACGTTTAGGTGTAGGTAATTACACGTTTTTGTTATAATTGGTAGCACATTTTGGTTATAGATAGTTCTTGCTTCACATTTATAAGTAGTTGCACACTTCTGTTATAGGTAGTTGCACACTTTTATTATAAGTAGTTGCATGTTGTTGGTAGTTGCATGTTTCAGTGACACTAAATTGCATGTTTCTGATATAGGCAATTGCACATTTTTCTTATAATTAGTTCCACGTTTTGTTATAGGTAGTTATATGTTTCTATATTTAAAAGAAATTAAATTTTTTAGGAAAACAAAATAGGGGCAAAAATACAAGAAAAAAGGGACAAGGAGGTTCAAACCTTGTACCCACACCTAGAAATATGATGTTTCAACCACTTGACAGACGTCTCAATTTGCTAAGACTTGCAGCGTTATAGCATGTTAACTGAACGTGAGACCGTTTTTTAAAAATGGGTCACCCAAGTATATGAGTGCACGGTGCACTTGATGCACAAGAGACTCACTCGGCATTTTAATATTAGTCTCATTAAAAATCTTGATAAAAAAATGAAAGATGCAATGTGGATGTGGTAAGCCGGGGTCGAGACATGGTGGCAAAAGGTGAATGAAACTTGCACCACACACCAAACCACTTTGACACTATTAATAATAACTAAATGTGTACACATATAATGGTAAGAATGAGAAAGTTGCCGGGGGTGGATGGCTTGGCCACCCCACCCCAATACGTAGCTCCGCCCCTGTAAATCACATTATCAAACAAAAATCAAGAATTTTTGTAGGTCTTGCGTGATACCGTCTCATAGTGAGATGAAACATAATTTGAGAATAACATTTCAACACTTTAAAATGAGTGAGAATTAATTTGTGCTAATTTGCGTTGATTTAGAATCCACCAAAATATGTCATGGTCGTTTACTAGAACGAGACACACTTGCGTGAAACCTTCTCACGGTGTGACGACGCTTTAACACTTTAAAATTAATAAGTATTGATTGAGCTAAATTGCACCCCGTCTTATACGAGTTTATGTCTAACTAAAACCCCCCATTTCTGCAACAATTCAGCCACCAACTTCTGGATTGGCCAATAGTAAATTTTGCATCCATAGAAACCCCTATTGGGCCCCTGTAAACTTGGGCTTCAACATATTATTTCAGCAGGTGCATAGGTTAGATGGAGGCCCACTTAAAATGGTATAACAAGTGTAAACATCACTTGTTTAGCGTGATGTTTGCAATAAAATTGATGGATGACTTCCAATACAGAAAATAATAAATTGTGGATTGTTTCATGCTCTATTTTAAATATGCAAGCAACCATTGAAAATAAAATTAAATAAACTCCAAATTCAACTTATGTTGCTACAGACCAAATCTACCTCTTCATCACCTTTCTTCTAGTCGCATCTCTTACCTCTTTTTAGCATGAAACATGATATCCTCTTCAAAAAAACATAAAATCGAAACCAAACCAAACTATAATAGAACTGAACTAATTGGCGCGAATCGGTTATAATATGCGCATAGCCAAATCAGGGTGGCCGCAGGGTGAGCCTTATTTTGTCTTGCCGTCACAAGTGCCCCAATTTTATTTGCAAGGCCCGATTTTTTAATTTATATATATATATAAATAAATAAATATATAACAAATAAAAGTATTTTGCCATGTTTGTTACTAACTTACTAATATTTGCTAGCACAGACGGTTTCATTGTTTCTGCGTGGGTGTTCAATTTCTTTTGGTCGTGTGTTCGATCCTTCACCAATGCAGTTTTAATTAGTTTTTTAAGCTCACTTTATCCAATTTTCTCATACTAGCCATCTCCTTTTAAACCACTTGACTCTTCCGTGTTCCTTTTCTATTTCTTTTTATTAATTTTCTGTAATTTTTTCTTTCTTTAAAAAAATATATTTTCTGCTATCTTTTCTTCTTAATTATAATTTTAACTTTTCTGTGTTCTTTTTCTATTTTTTTCTTGCATTTCTCTAATTATTTCTTTTAATTTGTCTTTTTTTCTAATTATTTTCTCCTCTCTTTTCTTCAAAATAATAATTATAAATTTCAATTTATAATTTTATGGTGTTTAAAAAAATTGTATGAGTAATTTATTTCATTTTCTCTGATTATAGATTTTTTTAAATATATTTATACTATAAAAAAAATATAGCATAGTTTGTTAACATATAATCTCATTTATTTGACAAATTGATTTTTCTAATTTATATCTTTCCTTTCTTCATAATTATTCTTAATTATCCTTTGTACGAGACGTTTTTTAAAAATATTTATTAAGTAAAATAATTAATTTTCTCTATATATAGAACTATATGTTTTTTATTAAGTTTGAAAATATATAATTTATTATAATATGAAGAAATAATTATATTATTTTTAATTTAAGATATAAATATAGAGGGCCTAATATTTTATTTTTTCTTGCACAGGGCCCTTAAAATTATAGAACCGGCTCTGAGCCAAATTATAATTATTTTTTAATTTAATATTTTCTATATCATTTCCAAAAAAATATATATCTTATTGCTATTTAACTAGGAAGATAAAAAATTATCAAAGAGTTGATTAAATATAAGACAGAAGATTCGAGTGAAGCTACACTTAATTTAATTTTAAAAAATAACAGTTATCAACACTTCATATATATATATATATAAATAATAATCGAAATAAGTTAGATTCAATTTATTCTATGTGCACCCATAAGACGGTGTTACAACGAAATGCAGTATAACTTAGGTATATTATATTTTGATGGCTAAGTCTTATATACATTTAGGTGTACCGTGTATTTATAGTATTTTTTAGAATCATATAATTTATTTTATTAAAAGATGTAATTTATTTACACTGAACCGTACAACTATTAATATGAAAAAAATAGTTATACGATTCAGAAATAAATTGCACATGAGACCCACACCGTTTTGATATTTTAGGAGGAATGAATGTTGGTTTGTTAAATACTCATTCTGTTCTGATTTTGATTGACCATATTTCATAAATAGTTGTCCTAATTTTGTCTGATCATTTCTTAATAAGGTAATAAGATAATTTTCAATACTATTTAATATTATTATTTCTCTCCACCAAACCCACTTTACACCATTTAATATTATTATTTCTCTCTATCAAACCCATTTTACCCACTTTATATCATTTAATACTATTATCTTCTTTTTTTTTTTTAAATTTCTGTGTTTACATTATTTGGTTATTGAAAATTAGGATGGAGGAAGTATATATTTTAATTTTTAATATTGGTTTCCTGCGAAGTGTAGCGGTATGTTAACTCAATAATTCTCAATTCCACAGACCTATGCTGTTATTATTCTTTCTCCACAGCCACAGACAGTCCATCACCGAAAACTTCTCCGGCCCCACTAAATTAGCCCCTTTTCTCCATTATACCCTTCCCCACTTTAGATCTCACTCATGTACACTCTATCTAAACCCTCAACCTTCCGAATCCTCGAGGCTACACTCGTCCCGAAAATTTTGCACACTCTTAGGTCAAATATCTCCATACCTACCACTGCCGCCACCGCTCCACCGATCTGCGGCGGATCAGCTTGTGGCGCAACCGCACATCGACGTCGGCGACTGACCGTATCAAACATGGCGCCCACAAGTGCTGAAAGCATTGATGCACGCATACCTCTGATCGCCTCCACCATTCGGGTCATACCCGACTTTCCGAAACCTGGTGAGTGTGGCGATCTGTAGTTTTGATTTTCACTGCACTAGCGTATTTGGATTATGCGATTGGACTGAAATTGTTTGCGGATAGGGATCATGTTTCAGGATATAACGACGCTGCTGCTTGATCCTAAGGCGTTTAAGGATACGATCGATTTGTTTGTTGAGAGATATAAGGACCAAAACATCAATGTCATTGCGGGTGAGTTTTGTGTGCTTTGTTTTTAATTAGACTTGAGCTGTGTGTTTGCGTGTGTTTGTATTTAAGTTGATGTATTGTGTGAAATTTGGTTATGGAATTGGGTGCTGCAGTTGCATAGTCAATTGTGTTTTTGTTAGCTGCTCTGTTGAAATTGTAGGAAGCTTGAGGGGTCAGAGATACGGTTTTAGAACTTAAGACTATGTTTGGATATGTTTCGGGTGCTTTGGATGTGCTTTGAGAGAAGAAATTTAAAGTAAATGTATTGGAATATGTATTGGCGGGGAAATGTTCAGGTATGCATTTTTTATGTTCAGCATAAAATGCATATGCCTATGGACGGAGCTAGACTAATTTATTGAGGGCTAAAAATGAAAATTAGGCATATCAGTCAGAATTTATATCAACTATTCAATAAAGACAAAATGATGAGGTATAATTACAAACCCAAAGGAATTTAGTAATCAATTATACAAAAATTTATCTATACCTAAAAAATGTGGCACATTTTCATAGTATAGAAAGAAAAATTGATTATGTAGTCAGTAGTCTATAGAAAAGTAGATATTATTGCTAGTTAAAGAAATAAATTATTACCTATTACCTAATCCTTTTTTAAGATACGAGTTAGAAAAGACAATCTAAACCATTAGCTAGTTGTAAAGTGGAGATCTTAGCCTTTGACTTTAAGGTGGAAATCGAGTTATTGTATTAAGTGTATGATTGGGGGTGGAGTGAAAATTCATTACCGAGAAGAAAAACGAAGAGGATAAAAAACGGAAACATGATACAATATGGAGAAAAATTATTAAGGAGTTGGAGGTAAATAAATCATGAATGAACAGTGGAGTATGGGAATATTATTATTATTATAGTTGCAAAAATAAGGAAAGAACAAATTTTTTTATTATTTACTCTCTTAATTTTTAATTAGCGAAATTCTTTAAACCTTTTGGGGTTATTTGTGTACAGTTAATAATTAACTAATAATGTATGTGTATAATATAAGTTTTTTGTTTACAAATTTGGGGGGCTGAAGCCGCCAAAGATACACAAGGATACACCCCTGCATATGCGTTTAATCATATTTGGAGGAACATATTGAGAGTTTAATTGTTTTGGGTATGGAGACGTTGTCACATGGCCTGAATGTTTTCATAAGGTGAAATCAATGTGTCATTTAGTGGATTATGGATGAAAAAAATGTATGTTGTAATACTCTGGTTTGAAATATATTAAAAAAAGAAGGCAACTTTATTATGATCTGTGTAAGAAACTTTCTGATTAGTGGATATATGCATCATCTATGTCCATTGCTTAAGTGAGAGGGTTTTTTGAGGTGATATTGCTATTCCAAGAATTTGTACTACCTTGATTTTGTTTTTTGATATTAATTTTCTGCATTGCAATATTTCATAACTGCACAATTAATTTTTTTTTTTCATAACACCACGAGATGATGCAGGTGTCGAGGCTAGGGGTTTTATATTCGGTCCTCCTATCGCATCGGCTATTGGTGCAAAATTTGTTCCTATGAGGAAGCCCAAAAAGTTACCTGGTAAAGATTTATAATCCCTTTCTGATCATTCAACTAGTTACAATAATTTGTTTCTCTTTCTTATACGTAATATCCATAACATCTGGATGTCGTTACTGCTGCTTAGGAATCTCTGTATATGAAGTTATTTCTATGATATTATAAAAAAAATCATAATCCAGTTATTTGAAGTGACAGCCTATAAAACATATAGTTTCATATGAACTTAAGTAATGTTTGCTGTTGAATTATCAGTTGCCAATGCTTCTTGAGCTTATTTTCTGCATCATTTTGACAAAAGACAGCTTATTCTTGAAATTTTTATAGATTCTCGAAATCCATAGGTGCCTTTCACCATATTGGTATAACGTAGAAAGTTTATTTTCTCTACAGTTTCCTTTGTTAGTAATTAATATTGTTTGTGCTACTCCAGGGTATGTCTGATTTGAGAATTGTAAAATCCAGATAAATAGTAATGGTATGCGTTTGTTTGAAGATTTAAATATGGTAAGATTTAACTTTATGTCAAATCAGTCAATGTGCAAGAGTGTGTGATGTATAGTTATATTATTGCTGATTATAATTGTAAGTAATGATTGAATGATTTTGTAATCATTAGTGTGTTTTATTGGGAAGTTGCAAAATTGAGAACAAAAGGTGTGAAACAAGTGATAAATAAAGTAAGAAGAGAGGGGAGGGGGGGAGGGGTGGGGGGTGTTGTTTAAAAAACCATATTTGCATTAATCAATCATTTGGAAGAGTCCGGTGTAGATAAAAATGGGAAATCCCAAATCTGGTTTTCTAATCCCAATCAAACATACCCGTAGATTTGATTGATGTACAATGTGATCTGTTTTACTTAAACAGCTTGTGGGTCATTGATATTTAGGTGACACTAAATATTAAGTCACTGTTATCTGTCAGGGGAAGTAATATCAGAAGAGTACTCTTTGGAGTATGGAACTGACAAGATGGAAATGCATGTTGGAGCTGTACAATCTGGAGAACGTGCTGTTATTGTAGATGATCTCATTGCTACAGGGGGTACCTTGAATGCTGCTATACGCCTACTTGGTATGACTTTCTATCAGAGATATGTACCTTTATCTCTTATGTGTTTCTTTCCTCACATTTTTTTTGTCAACATGACATAGAAACTTTATCTTCAGCATGTTTTGGGTGAACAT